>CM029120.1:7080000-7157500 GCA_016859345.1 Istiophorus platypterus
AAAGGTATATGTCTCGACAAACTATAGTCTCTCTCTCTCACTCTCTCTCACACATACACACACACACTCTAAAGCCTCCATATAGCATTGTAACTGGGACGTCAAAGAAGAAGCGTGCGGGGAGGGAAAAAGCGAAAATGTTCCAAACACGTATTTACGACCTGGAGTTAAACTGTCTCTCACTCTGTAATTCTCAGAGCTTTTTACTGCAGGCTGGGGGTGAACAAAGTGCACGTTCTGTTATTCTACCATCCGTCTGGTCTTACATCCACCCTTCAGATTTAGGGCTGAGGTTTCGGGGCCTCTGCTACAGAGATGTAGGGCCTTCGCTGCATTAGAAACACCCTGAAAATTGGGTAGAGTTCAGGATGGGTTATGGGTTGCTATTCATATTCTTGTCCAGACAGTACAGTTTCCATGACCAATTCAAGTCTGCGCTTGTGCTAAAATGCAATTTTCTGATAGATTTTTGAGTCTGATCTCTCAGACTTCTGTGAACTATGCACAAATAATGAAAAACTTTTTGATATTTGCCATTATCCATTACTTTCCTAAGCAGAGACAAAGTTTATACATACAACTTGACAACTCAAAATACACCTTGAATGTCTAATCACAATGAACCAACAGGACTGTAGTTTTTATCCAACATTTTTACACAATGGTAAGAAGCTTATCCGTTTATCTGCAGTTATTTTAGGATATTATGCCGTGCCACTCAAAGAATCCCAAAACATTTCCCCATCCTATCTCCTCCTTCAAATCAAAAGCAGAATTTTTTTTTGTTAATTTAACCATCCTATCAGATGTTCCTTTCATTATGGATTCAAAGTATCCTGAGTTCACATTTGAAGATAATGACCGAACAGCTGTAGTCCAGCTTTGGCTCCTAGAATGCAGCCTATTTCAGGCTGCACAGCTCCCAGCTAAGATACTCGGCCCAGCAACACATGAAAAGAGAAACAACAATGAGTTCAAAATGAATACACAGAGAACCTCCAAACGGCGGGGAGCCAAAAAACACACCATAATCTAAAACATACCAATTTAATCACGGTGGGAAAGATTCTGCAAGACATGCACACCTGCTCGACGGAGCATTTCCACACGGGAGGGATATTTCACAAGTCCAGCTATGAATTTTAATCATGGGGCTGTGGTGGACAGAATGCAAAGTACCTGTCAAAGCCAAAAATAGTTTCATCTATGGAAATGAATGAATAACTAAAATGATCTTAAACACAGCTGAGTGGCATTACAGATGGTGTTATTTCAACACAGATCTCCAGAATAAGTAACTAAATGCGGTGTGTTAGGCTCCATGCTACCATGTTACACTGTTCCTGCTACCACATCACACTGTAACATATAGCACACGTCTTTAATTTTGGATTTTTGTTCATTCTACATTTTGGTATAATATTTAAAGCTTCAACAAAACTACCTAATAAACATTTTTATGCTGAACAGGTTCTTAGTGACCTGCACTGATGTTAAAAATATTAAAACAAACATTTAATATCTATATTCTTCCAGCTGCCTGACACAAAAGATTTCTATGATTATATTAAAAATATATACTTAATTGTTATACCAATTTTATTCTAATAAGTAAACATTTCCTTGAAAAGGCAGTTACTTGCTTTCATTGCTGTAGAGAAACAAGTAATTATAATTTCCTTTCCCGATTTATCTGGTGATTATTTTCGCAATTAATTTTTTCCTTTATAAAACTTGAGAATATAGAGTAATAAGTCCCCGGTGAGGTCTTCAGATTCCTTGTTTTGCCTGACAAACTAGTACAAAACATAAACATATTCAGTTTATCATCATTTTAGACTAAGAAAAGCTGCAAATATTTACAGTTGCCAAACTTCAACCAGTGAATATTTGAATTTTTGAATATCAAAAAAGTTAAATTTTCTCATCTAACTGATTGATTCATCAACAGCTATAATTTCCAGTCTCTACTGGCTGTGGAACAAAAAAACAAAAAACAAAAACAAACAACAAAAAAATGAATAAAAAAATGAACAAAAATTATTCTTAATTTCATTTCCATTTTTGCTTCAAATTTCCATTCTTTTTTTTAAATCTTTCCCTTGATTCAGTTTAATTTTTTTAGTTACATTTTTGACAAATTTGTTAACTGTGTTTTTTAAGCACTCTATGGCACTCGCTGTATTGCCTTCATTAAATCAATAGTAATAGCCCTGATATTAGTAATGCAACTAAGCCAGCTGACCCACCAGATAATCGTCTGTGTCCCTTCCACTCACATCCCCTGCTCTAGCTTCAAGGGCTGAAATGCACGCATGCAAAATCAAATGTACGGTATCCTCCTACTGGCAGTTCACAACATTACTTAAGACATCATCCAAGTCAGTTTATACATCATTAATTCTGTGGCATTTGTACTGACATAGCAGCTAACACACATGGGGGAGCTATTTGTAGGACATGCAGACTTTCAATTACACACCGTTGTTGACTTTTACTGAGTGCATTCGGTGGTAGGGCCCACTGATACTAGATGTCCAGCAGTGTAATGGAACGAGAGCTTAAGATGGCACTAATGAGTGGGATGGAGATGCCTGGGATGATTCTCAGCCTCGTGGAGCAACAAGCACAGATCCCGGGGCTCAATTACACATACCAAAAACATGGTGTGAAGTTTTTGAGAAGCAAATTGGTCTGCTTTTAATTATGTAGAAAAGCAGTTGGACATTAAGGCTGGAATGCAGGGTGTGAATAGATTCTTCAGCAGCAACTAATCTCAGATGTTTACCAAGCGTGAGCTGTTTTAAAACTTGAAAAAGGTCAACAAAAGCAGAAAAGGTAACACTGAACATTAATGTTTTTTATAAACGACGATAGACAAAAACAGAATTTGACACTGGTTGCAAGGCATACCGGTATAAATACACAAACAATTTAGCCACTGTGCTCTAGCTTTCCATTTTCTCTTAATGTGTGTGACTATTATGTGGCTTCCATTTTCTTTTCACGCGTCAGCATCCTGATCATCATGACAGGCTAATAAATATAGCACAAATATTGTGTTTTATCAAGATGTTTAGGTTGGAAAAAGAGTATATGTGCTACCTTAGTTTGTGTTTTTCTTGACACACTCCACCTCTTTTAAGTGTAGACCTGTGACAGCACGGAATTAAGCCAAATTCATACCAGTGAATATACAGTAGTGTATTCTCAAGCAGAGAAAACTATGAGATTGGGCCACTGGGTCATCGCACAACACTGCACACTGTTGTCCAAACAAGGGCAGAGGAGAGAGAAAACATCATTTGAGAAGCAGGGGGACCCTGGGACCACCAGGGTTATCCCACTCACCACTCCCTCCCCCCTCCATATTTACTTAAACTTTCATGGTTTGGCTCGGGTCCTACAGGACCATCTTTCACCCCACGTTTTCCACTCATTCACACCCAAAAACAGCATGCAGTGAAAAGAGCTTCCTGTAGCAGCTGCTTGACTAGTATGCACATCCTAAACAAGCTAGCACACGCACATATACGCACGCACACACGCACATATACACACACGGTTAGATTGACCAATCCCCATTGGTCAGTCTGACCTCTGGGTAAGGTCAAGCAAACGTGAATGTTTACCATTAAAGGGTTTACATAAAGGAGTGCAAGCTGCTTTACCATACCATTTGGTGGTAAAGCAGTGGTTTGCAGAAGGTTCGACTAATGTAGATATTACTAGAATGGCCTCCAACATTGTAGATTTTCTGGGTAGATCGCCATTTTGGTTAGATTTTTTTTTTTTTTTTTTACTTTGAAGGCAGATCCGAGGCCACTTTCCAAACACTAAAACATTTATTAGTAGTTTGAATTAACTAGAGGCCTTACTGTTGGATTCTGGAGCCCTGTGTCAATAGAGTCAGACCACCTCATTTAAAAAATAAACAAAATAAATGAAAATAATTAAAAAAAATATATATATATCCCCCTTACTTATCCCTTATGGTATTTAGTGCTACATACATGCCGTGGGTAGCTTTCATGGACTTATTTCATCTATAATAACTATTAACAGATTACTCTACAGGTTATTCAGAGTAATAGGGATATCAATTCTAATGGTGGATGTTGAATTTTCACAGCAGTTAGTATTGCACCTTCATTAAACTGTTTTACTCAGAGGAGACAGACTTAAAAGGTCAAAATTAATGCAGCAAGGGCTGAG
Source organism: Istiophorus platypterus (assembly GCA_016859345.1). Classification (NCBI taxonomy): domain Eukaryota; kingdom Metazoa; phylum Chordata; class Actinopteri; order Istiophoriformes; family Istiophoridae; genus Istiophorus; species Istiophorus platypterus. Next base: position 7,084,216 of record CM029120.1, read on the forward strand.
ACATAACTTTTAGTAATTGTATGGTTCAAGCTCTAAAAACAGTGAACACTACAATTCCCATAATTCAACAGGGTCTTTCATTAACCCACATCTTTAAACTCCAACTTTGACTTTTATGTTTCAAATTGACTTGGTAAATTGAATTCTTTTTTTTCTGGGTAAATAGGCCCCGGATTTAATATGACGCAGACATTATATTTCAATCAGGTTTTTAAAAAGACAACAGCAAAGGCCCTATACGTCAGCATGTAAGAAAAAAAAAAATGGACACAGGGCTTCTGGAGGGCAGGAAGATGGACAGCCTCCCTGTCTGGCTGGGTGAGGCAGCTTGAGGGAGGAATGCTGTGGGTTTTCCCCTCCCAGGGGAGCTGAGACCAAGATGGCTGATTGTTGTTCTACAACCCCATGAGAGTCCTCTAACTGTCTGTCTATCACAGCATCGGAACGACTGGAATCATTGAAAAGCATTCAGATAATGACATCACGCGTTTTTTTCTTATGGTTTCTGGAGGTGCCCTCGCCCATGTCTCCAAGTAAGACCGCCTTGTCGGAGTGCATGCATTTCTGCTTGTTGCTTGTGCACAGCTTCGCTCTTCCACACACGCCTTAAAAACAGACTTCCCCACATAGGTCTCGTGATTTGACAGGGAAGGTGAAGGTGGGTGGGGGGATTGGGGGTGGGGTAGGGGCTCTGGCTGTGGAAAATGGAGGCGAGTTTTATGACCCATGTTCCCTGTCCTCCTGTAAAAATCGCACCAGCCGTTTTCCAGCATTGCAGCATCATCGGCTCTGCAGCCAATGAAAACAATGGAGCGTGTGGAGAAGAAACAAGGCAAACAAAGAGAAAAAAGGCCTCTTGGACAGAAATACTTGCAGGTCTACTTTATACATATTCATCATCCTTTCCCCTTCTCATCAGACTCTGAGGTAGACCCCGAGTTCTCATGGGTTTTCGGTGGCAATCCAACCTGGCAATCTTCCAGAGCTCTCTGCAGGCACTTTGTTTTGTTGGGGGGATGTCACTGCATGGACCCACCACGTGTGGGTGGGTAACTGGGCACAGTTTTGTAATTCCATATTACGAAAGGAAAGCTGCCAGGCTACTCTGCCGTCGACTTAATTGTGATTGTCATACTCTCTATTGAATTATGCGATGAGAGGGTGAATGCATGTCTTTACTAAAGCCTTAAAGATGAGAGAGCAGGAAACAGCAAAGTGGCTGTCCTGTGAGGTCCTGTCTGTAGAGGGCGGATGAAGACATGCATTGTGTGTATGATTCATGTGCCACATTGTATTAGTGTACAACAAGGGCTGAGGGGATGCAGATTGGCTTGGAACACAGGAGGAAAGGGAGTAGGCATTTGTATCCTCCTTTGCTGGTAATACATGGTAACAAGGGTGATTTGCACAGCTAAATCAAAACCAAGTGATGGTGACATTGAAGTCCAATGCATCTTAAGATGATGAAGCTCCTTAGTGTGTTTCGCATCCAAGCCCACTGCAATCCATTTGCTTCTCAGGAGACTCAGTCACTCGAGGTAACATGAAGAGTTAGTTAACCTGTGGGAGCGTGCTTGAACCTTAATGCACTGCAGATGTAGCCATCTTAGAAGTCACACGTTTTATTGAAAGCTTGCTGCACTGCAGCTTCGTTGCTTCTCTGTCCCTCTAAGGAAAAAGTTTAGAGAACGAGAATTGTATCTATTTATCTGGGGATGTAAGGAATGATGTTGCAGCCACTTTGATCAAGACACACACGTTTTGCGTTATACCAACATGACTGTTCGGTTATTTGAGAACATTTAAGAAAGAACAGGCTGCAACCACCACTCAGGCAGCACTAATGCAGGATAGGTGCAAGATCCATGCATGATAGGAGACTTGTGTGAGGGCTTCCAATGCACATGCCTGCCAGGCAGCCACATTACTCATGTAGTTGGAAGATCTATTATAAAATTGGCTATGCATTACAGGGACCTAATGTGGGCTCCTGGCAGTCCTGCACACTGCCTGCGGTGAGGCTATCTAACACAGTCAGTGGGATTTATCTGCTGTTATGATCAGACCCACAGCAGACCTGCCTAAACACAGCTTATCTCCCCCTGCATCCAGCCCAGGAAAAATATCTTTGAGAGAAAGCTCAAGATGTGCGAACAAGTCCCCAATCAGATGAGTCAACCTGAAATCATATGAGAAAGCAGAATCTAGATGTGACAGGCACCTCTAATTCTTCATCAAACCCTCCCCCATTCGAGGCTCCTCCTCATCCTGTTCCCTCGCTCCAACCCCCCCCCCCCCCTTTCCCTGGCTCCATTGCTCCAGGAGATCCTATCATTTCTCCCGCAGACTAGATTTCTTGGGTGACTTCAAAGCTTGTTCACTAAGTGTTTAGAAGAATGCAATGGAAACAGGAAAATAATGTTCTGATTTCTGTAAACTTTATAACATCTGCTTTTGCTTAGCGCTGGTGCAGTGTGAAGCAGGGGCTCCATACTGTGTACAGTTTGGGACATTTTTTTCCCACAGTTTAAACGGCATCGTGCACACTCTGCAAAACGGGAAGGGTAAAAAAAATTTAAAAATTAAAAAAAAAAAAAAAAAAAAAAAAGTGTCTCAAGCCCAAGGAATATATTCCTAATGGTAACAAAAGTGACATTAATGAAGCTTTGTTACCAGCAAGAGCTTGTTTTCTTAAATGAAGGGCAGTTTAATTCATTCCCATTTCAGTCATGTCACACATCATTTGAAAAGCAGGTGAGGATGAATCCCACAAGAAAGGTAATAGTTTAACCCTCTAAGACCTAATTTCCATCTGTTTGTATAACCCTCATCTTCTGAGAATTCATAGGATGCAATGAGTATATTTCCACTGAGAAGGAAAGGAACCAGGCAAGGCTTTGCTAGTGTCCCAAAAGGCCTGTGAGTAATGTTGCTGGCACCGTACAAGCATACACACAGACTAACGCTACGTCCTTGTGTATACACAAGATGACAAGCCGTTTCTAGGGCCAGGCCAGATAACTCCATCACAATCTCCCCATGCTAACAGGGCAGCAGGACAAGAGCGCCATGTATACACACACAGCATCCGACTGGCAGCCTCAGGGCTCCTGTCTCCTTTCCTCTAACTCAATCATGCTCAAGTTTCACTCTCGCCCATCCGAGGCTAACTCGCTTCCTCTCTATATCCCCTCACACAATCCCCCCATCTTTAAAATCCTTAACCCACATCCCACCCATAGAGTATCGGTTCCTAGTCTGATATACATGCATGTAAAGAAAAAGGCAGGGCTTATACAAACAACTGCACAGATATTTCTAAAAGATATTCAATTTCCCAAAACTGAAATTATTGAGATGCTATCATCTCAAACTATCAAAATAATTTAAAATAGTGCATATTCTAGGAATAGAGAGCAGCCAATGTAGCTTTTAATAATTCTTTGTATTTTTTGTGACGCATGAAACAAGTAACAAGAAAGAGTGATTTTTAAGCAGGTTTCAGTCCTAGGGCCATCAAGGGCACACATGTCGCTTCCGAAGCAGCAATCCTAAACCACTTAAGCTACCCTAAATTTATTTCTCCATGAAAACACTTAAAGGAAAAATCCTCCCTAAATCACTGTGACACTGCTGAAGTAAAAATAAGCACTGGCAATTCACCTCCATTTCATTGTCTGGTTGTCTATTTTCCATATTCCAGTAAAAGTGCCAAAATATCAAAAACATTAGGTCACGCTGAGCTATTGCCAGTGCAGCTACAAACATATTTGCCAAGGTTGCAGAGAAATGGTTCAGCCATTAAAAAGTTAAAATGTCAGATTTGGTATCAGTTCCTCAGAATTAAAGAGCAAGGGTATCTTTCTAAGATGCCTGATTTTGCACATCATGCTCAGGGAGAAAGTTTCATAGACGAGGAAGAGATAACAATTTCTCCATTCACAGCCGCTTAAACGAACCACAATGCATTGCAGAAACAGGAGATAACAACTTGTCTTCTTAACAAACTAAGAAGAGTCTCTGACTTGACTGTTTTGGCATCTTTACAAACAGAAGCCTTCCTCACAGTGAACAGTGCTTTCATCAGGTAGGTTGTCCTTTCTATGGCCCAATCAAGGTGACTGAGACTTCGAGAATTAAAAAAAAAATAATAATAAATAAATCAAAAACCACCAACAACATAAAAAGGTTTTAAAAATTGTATTGCTATTTCTAACATAAAATATTATAAACAAGCTGAATTTTAGTCATGAATTAAGTGAAGTAAACCTGTGTTTACCTGGACAAAATATGCCTTCAAAGAATGTGAAGAAGAAGAACAAAAAAGCAATAGTGCAGGTAAGTGTATATCACTTTTGGTAAATGGTTGGCAGAGTGGGCCAGTAGTTAGCACCCAGGTCTCACCTGGCTGGGGTCTTTCTGTGTGAAATTTACACATTTTCCCCCTTGCAGATTTTTTCTGGGTGCTCATGACTCATCCTCTAGTCCAGAGCAATAAGGGGTCAGGTGAACTGGAAATAACGAACGGACTGTAGTTGTGAATTTTTGGATCTGGCTACACTATGTCCATCAATCCAGGGTGTTGTCTGGCTCTTGTCTAATGCACACTGACCCCAAAAGAGGATTAAAAATAGAGAAATGGAAATGTGCTTCAACATGCACAAACACTGGTTTACTGTATTCAACAAGATACACAGCACAACAATGCTGGATAAGGAAAGGTGGCGCATGAAGATTTTCAGTAATCCTTTGCTTACACACCAAACTACTGGAGGTATTCAGAGGCTGACTCATGCTGAACTAGGCCACAAGTAAGGAGGAGGACAGGGGACGGGGGACCAAGGATGGGGGATTGGAGGGGGGATCCTTTTCAAGCCCGTGGGGCTATGTGAGATTTAACATTTGCTGGGTCCACCTTGTTCGACTCTGCTCTGTTCTCTGTTAGCTCGGACTTCACACGTTCACTTGCACAGACTGTGACAATGCCATTTTGTTTACTGCATTGTTGTACTGCACATGTTTAAGGGTTAATTACTTGCAGGTGCAGTGTTAGTCCCTCATCCTAGAAACAAACCTATCAGGGTGAGGGTGTTAAACACTGGACATGTTTGGAGGATGATGCACATGATGCTGTCATGCTGTCAGACTCTGTCCAACATGCCAGGCTCGAGCTTGTCTTAACTAAGCAATGATATTTGGTGTGAGGTTCAATGTGCAATATATGCTATGCTATGTTCATTTGAACAAAATGCAGGAATAATGTTCCTTCCTAATCTGATGAGAAATATGTCAGGCACCTGTATGCAGGACAGTGTATTTATAATTGTGTTAGTTTCAGGCATATAGTTTGTGTAAAGGTCAAGGGACCCACGGATGCATAGCTGACAGGCTTTACAGGCTGGACAAATTTTAAAATAATTTCCTCACTTTTTCTTCTTTTTCAAAATGCTTCTGCTGAGGGAAAAAAAAGCAAATGAACAAAAAAAGTAAACTTGGGGTAGAAAGAGGCAGAAACAAATTGATGTGAGCGACACTGAGAGGAGGAACACCAAGTGCTGACCTCAGAATCCACACAAGACTGCAACACATACTCAGATGAGACAAACAAAGAGGATGGCTCTGTGCACTTGGGAACAGTATTTTGACTTCACATTGATTTTAATTCATCTTAGAGTTTGCTCATCATGAACATGGCTACATAGCTTGTGAAGATGGTTGTAAAATGTCCTCTAGAGAGCTTCATCCAGAGCCACAAAGTCAGAAAAAAAACAAACAAACAAACAAAAAAAATAAAACAAACCAACAACCTGATGATAACATCAGTGTTGTTTTGGCTCAGGCTTAGAGTCCTCAAACTACAGTGAGTGTGCGGTGAGTTTAAAAAATTAGGGCATTTACAGGACAGGGATGGTCTATTGCTGCATTCATATAATATTAGACTTAACATAATTACTAAGTTTTTTGAGTTCAAACTTGTCAATAGGAATCACATTAATATCCAAGTCATAATTATGAATTGGAAACTTTCCCGAAAGCTCCCAACATATTTGACTTGGCACTTAATAATATGGAAGTGCCTGAGAACCAAACAAATATGAAGGACTCGCATCAATCAAATACTGTTGCTCAATGTAATTAAACATCAGTTTAATGAATATGATGTTTTATTGTAAAATCAACTGTATCTTAAGTCTCACATGAAACGACTAAGTGATCAAACAACTGGCACTATGACCCAAATGCTCAGCACGATTGCAAGAGGTTACCATGGTAATCTTTCTTACCTCTACCATCCATTCAATTTGTTGCTTGTGAATCCCCAAACTTTATGGAGGTGAAACACTAATTCCCTGGAGTGACCTTTTCATTTTTATCCCATGTATTAGAATAAACCAGTGATTGATTAAATCTGTCCTCAAAATCTCTCCTCATCAGTTAGCATGATTCTAAGGTAAAAACTAAAGAATTAACTGTCCTGAAGGAAGCACATATTTCATACCTAACTGCAGAAAAAGCAGCACTGTCAATGTTTATCAGTACCGGAAGAATTTTCCTTAAATGATAATGATATTTAGTGAAAGTTCAATATTTGATTGTTATCTTTCAAAGTGAAAGCTGTGGAGAGTAGAGTGAACATGACTGGTTTCTAGAGAAACACACATGCAGTGACACTTTCCCTAATGGCCGTCTTTTGCAGCTGGCTATGTCCGTCAGGCTGAAGGGGAGGAGTTTAAGAGCTGCTAATCTTCCCTGGTCAAGACTCACTGGGTAAACATTAATTTCATGGCCAGTTTGACACAGGTTGTGTCTGTTCTAATTTGCCTGGAGGGGAGGAGAAAAAAGAAGTCACATCTTCCTCCACCTCTCTCTCCTTCAGCTCAGCTCTCCTTCTGTCACCCACAGTCCCACTCTTCAAACCTCTCCACCCAGGTCCACCCGTTTGTCTCCTGCCCTCGACGCCCACCACCATGATGAATGGGCCCAAGCTCCATTCAATTACGCCCAAAGTGCGAAGACACAGGAACAATGAAAACTGGCCTCAGCAGTGCAGTGCAGACCCTCAGCATTCTTCGCAACAATTTAGTCTAATTAGCATCAACTCCTGCCCCATCCATCATACTCCTCAAGAAACATAAACAAACTGTCAGCTCTAGCGTAACAAACAGATCGCCCAGCTACTTAGCACAAATTATTCTTACATGAAACGCAGCTTCTCAGGCAACCTTCCCCCCCTTCAGGCCATCTGGGGGAATGGAGAGCTATTAAAATTGAAGACATATGTTCCAGTCAAGTTCAACTCTCCAGAGTGCTGTGGCGGACACTATGACAGTTTCCCCTGCTGGGCTGGGGCTGCAGGTCTGACTGAAAGGGCTGTGGTGACCGGGATTAGTGTGTAACGGCTTGTATGTATATATCTATTTGCAAGCGTGTCATAGTTGTGTGTGTGTGTACAGTATGTTTGCATAAGCAGTGTATGCATGTGTGTGCTCATACATAGACCTACCAAATTTTTATTAACAAAAAATAGCTATTACTCTTAGTGATCAAAATGTAGAACTCATTGTAGACCTGCAACAATTAGTCAATTAATCAGTCATTCAAGAGAAAATTAATCAGCAACATTTCTGATGGTCAATTATAATTAAACCATTTTTAAAGAAAAAAATCAAATAATCTGATGATTCTAAAATGCTGCTTGTGCTCATCTTAACAGTACACTAAGTTTTCTAAAGCAGTATCTGTCTGACAGAAAGACTTTCAAAAAAAGTCCCTGTCCAAAAATCCCACTCAAGACATACTGTGGTACTGTATTAAAATACAATTTAGCACATTCCTCTCACACTTGTCTTAGTGCTTACAATCAGTTATGAGGCCTCCATGATAAACAAGTGTAAATAAATTAGCCTAAATGAATTGAGAATAAAAAACATCTTGTAAGAATGAAAAACAGAGCATTAAAAAGCCACAGCACTGCTGATTGGTGTAAATTGGACTTAGTCATACAGTGAGTTTGTCTTAGAGTGACCATGTGCTGAATTGGAACTCCACCAACTCTCCACGCCAGAAAAACCCCTCCCACACTGCAGGGACCGTGCTTAATTTGTCAATTTTCCATTTCCTTCTTGATGTTCTGCAGAGTGTGAAATGCTTCACTAATTATCTAGGAAGTTTGGCAGGAGAGGCTTGTTGTTTTTAGAGAGCTGATGGCAAACCTCACTCATCCCAGCAAAGAAGGAACTGTGCAAACTCACAATGACAAATAAACCAGGACCCCCCCCGAATCCCTCCTGCCTCTGTTAACAGTTAAAAAATGTACAACAACATAACAAAATCGAGCTAAACTAAACGTCAGCACCAGCACTCATTTTTCTTTCCTCCTTAAATGTACTTATTCCATATTAAAACCAGCACAGTGTTGGGGGAAGTCTCAAACCAAAGGCATTGGAGTTGAGAGAGTCTTTGACAGGCAGACTGCAGAGGAGCTGGATGCCTGAGCCAAGGTGAGAGTGGAGGGTTATTCTAATCAAGGTAATTCCCTGCAAAGCTCAAAAATGATGTCATCCAGTGTTTGCTCATTAGAGATTCTTGTCAAGAGGCCAAGAGTAATTCGCATTCAGTCGTGAATGCAAATACAAACCCCCGCTTTCTTTTCTCTCCCTGCAACTCTTTTCATGGGACAGATTTAAAGATCTACGCTATATAAAAGTACGGAAGGGAGGGGACCACCTCCACTAAAATGACTAACAAATGGATTACATTTGTCATTTAGTCAGCTCACAGCGCCTCAGAATAAATGCCGTTTGATTAACCTACATGCAGAAACATTCACTTCTCCCCTTGCTTTCCCACACAGCTCAATATTTCAAGTAGGGTTTTTATGCGGCGCTTTCCACCCGGTTTCTCCCCTGATGGGTATCACTCGCAGGCCGTTAAGCTTCTAAACTGCACTCTGGTCTGAACTGTCAGTGCTGTGACTGAGCTCACGGGATAATCCTCAGATCAAATGCACAACTGGATCAGAAGGGGAGGCGGACAGTGCCGGTGCTGCCTTCTGGTTTCCACCCCCTCTAATCTTTCTGCTCATTTTTTAAAAATCGTCTTTCCTGCGCTTGTCTATTGTATGAACTCCTATCTCTGAGCACGCTAGGCACTGCTGGACTGGGCAAATAAGCTACTTCATGTACTTACACCCTTTAAATCCAGCATCAATGACAACTGACATCTTAACAATTCTGATCACTATTAAAGCATCAGAGAAAGTAGGGCAGCAAGAAATATTTATTTTCAATACTGATTAACCTGAGAATTATTTTTTTTGGTTAATCAATTTGTTTGATAAACAGTTAGTTAGGAAACAGTGAAAAATAGTCATTTCAATTTTTCCAAAAACCCAAGGGGAAGTTGTCAAACTGCTTGTTTTGTCTGACCAATGCTCCAAAACTCAAAGACATCAAATTTTCTATCATATAAAACAAGGAGCAGTTTTCAAGATTTTCAAATTGGAACAATTGAGTCTTGCTGAAAAATTTGAATGCTCATCAACTAACCAATGTATCAACTAATGCTTTCAGCTCTAATGGCTCTAAAACTCATGTGTCTCCTTCAAATTTGGATGTTAATCTTCCTTTGTTATCACACCTACATTTGTCTATTAGCAGCTAAATTAAACAAAGATGTTTATTTTCTCTCTTGAATTAGGTCTGTATGATATTCTATTAGATAAATTACTAATATTATTTGTAAGTTACTTAACATGACAGCAAAATGAACATGAATGGAAATTAAAACTGATTTATGCCATCTTAAAAATGCTAACTTGTTCTCAATTTCAGTGGCGGTTATTAATATGCTAAAATAAAACCAAGCCACAGAGAAAGGTCTAAATTCAGAACCATTTTTACATTTTTTGGAATCAACTGAAACCACATTTACTTTTTCACATTCATATATCCTCATTATGTATCAATATTACAGTGCACGAAGCTGGCAGAGTTGTGTGGGTTGTGCATGTTTATGGGTTCACACAAACATTTTCGAGCCAACTTAGAAAGACTGCAGAAAAATAACATTTGCAGCCTCAACCACCAACAAACTCCCCTCTCCCTGATCTACTGTACTGCTTACAGGGTGACGAAGCTGCCTAAAGGATCTCATGCACGCAAGCACGCCCAGCCAATACAGTAAATCACTCCCTCTACTGACGGTGGTGGGAGAGTCGCTGTGTTTCAGGTGCTGTTCATCTGGCAGAAGTTTCAGAGGCCTGCCTCCAGAGAAAGAAAACAAACCCTGATCCGCTTCCCCACGAACGGCTCCCTGCGAGCCAGCCAGCGGCTTCCAGGAGGCTGTCCAGCCGCTCCGGCCCCTTGGACCAGGATGTTTGGGTTAGAAAATGACTTTGCTACTCCCTCAGCCCCTTTTTCTAATTGCCCCAAGGGTAATTACCTTGTCTCCTTTCCACTTAAGAAAAACCATAGTGTTATTGTATCAAGTAGAAAGTAAAGTTTGCTAAAATTAGCATGAGCAATATTTTTATAATAATTATTACAGTTAGAATAATAAATGTATTAAACCAGAAGCTGTAAGTGATGGTAATACCAATGAACTATTAAAACAAAATGTCTAATAACTGATCAACTTACATCTTTCCGTTTACCCAGCAGCTTACAAAATGACTGAAGAACTACAGTTAAATAATCCTATAGTAAGGATTTTACTAACAAAACATTTCCTCAAGTAATCACAATAAAAACATCTGCAAAACCACAGCTGCCTGTTTATGATCATTCATGACGTTTCCTTTATGGAAAAAAAAAAGAGCTATACCATCAATTTAAAGAAAAATTCTGAATATGATAGGGGGCCTTAATCGCAGAGGCCTGAGCGTGTCATTCTGCCTTCCTCCAGTTGGGGTCTGATAGATTGGTGCAGAGTTCAGATTCTCCCCTGGGTACGATATATCAGGCTGCAACGGTCCAAGTACCATTATGAAACACACCCGTGAGTACCGCAATTCAGGAAACACCAGAACACCAATGGAGCTCTCAAAAGATTTCGTCTTGTGCGGTATAGGCAAAGACGGAGGAAAAAAATTTTGACTGATAATTCACCTCTAAATGTTACATACCACACGCAAAACCTGGAAAACACAAAAAGGAACCACAAAGTTAGAATACAATAGGGAGAGAAATGGGGGGGTGGGAGTTCACCTGCTCTAATACATACTGTATGCATCAGACTCGAGGGAGACTTGTGCCATGTCTTGAAAAAGAGACATTCTCCGCTACAGTTATTGTTGGATTCACGTCCTCCTTTTGAAGACGTCAACATAGTGCCTCACCATAGAAACAGCTGGCCGCCTGTGTGTTCCTCAAAAACTTCTGGGGGATTCTTATCGAGAAAGCATCTGTCAGAGTCCCTGATTACAGAGCTGCCCAGCTGAGTGCTCGCACTGTCAGACCGCTGATAACTTAACCTTCCTCCGTCCCATTTCTCGGCCACTGCTCTCCCCCTGGACCTGCTTCAAACGCTGCAGAGCTGCCGGCCTGGCGCCCTGTGTGGTCTCTTGTTCTACTAAATGCATCTCAGTGTGAACTCTTGTTTTAAAACTCACACAGGCCATAGAAAATAGCGCCTATGTCATATCTGAGTCACGATTTGGATCTCGGTGTGGGGTGAAACAATTTCAAGAATCAATGTGCTGAATGAAAGTTTGGAGGCCTTTCAGAATAAATGTGGACAACGTCTGCTTTGTAAGTCATTTGTGCTGGTAATATTAACATTTCCAATGATACCTCTGGCAAACTAAACACAGATGTGAAGGGATTATCTCATATTTTTCAGAGCTGTACATCTCAGTTAAGCAAGATCCTTTACATGTGAAAGGATCAGAAAGGTTATCCATTTTGGTATTACCTTAAAATCCAATCACTTCCCCGTACTTTGACGCTAAAAGTTCTGCTGGGAAAGGAACAAACTCTTAACTCATCACATTACTGAGGCAGATTAACAAAATGCAGTATGGCTCTCTTCTGCCCTCTAGTCACTATGTCTGAGTCAGCATATTCATCAAATGTTTGGACCAGATTCTGCTCTAAAGGCAAAACATTTTAATTATCATTAAATAACTTTGCAGCAAATTAATGCCAACATTTTAAAAGCCTGGATTTTTTTCCTCCTCATATGGTTTACTCTTTGACTTTTTTTTTTTAAATCAAAAATCAAACCCAGATAAATTTAGAACGTACTGCAGGAGCAGCATTCTCGTCCTTAGGGCTGCAGCTTTTCCAACAGATTAACATTAACACACGAACACACCGTTTCTTTACTACAACCTGGCAGCTCCTTTACTTCCCCATCCCTGGCTCTAATTTCAAAGAAACCTACAAGATCCGGAGCATACCTCTAACTGTTCTTTATAAGCCCTTTACAGACTGTGACATTTGTGTCTGCTTAGATGTCACTGGAGGACCCTTAGATTCCAAAATGATAATGCAATGGTGGCCAAATTCCTGAGATGACCTTTCATTCAGTTTTGTTTCTCATTATCAGATTTTTCCTCACCCTCTGCCAGCGTCCCTCTCTTAAGTATGTCATCCTCAAACCACTCAGGATCAGAAGAAAATACAAAGTGTCTATAAATTTGAGCTTCCCTAATTAAAGCCTTGCCCCGGGACAAGCTCGAGCATGGCCACCAGGCACGGAATATATCCCCTGAAACGACACAAATTGGCCCATGAGCACAACAAATTACATTATGATTACTGCACTGGACCAAATGCTGTTCATCTTGATAGAGTTAACCCAAAGTGGGCAGGCCTGTCTCCCAACTACAGAGCTAAAAGAGGAGGAAGAATTACAGTTTTTGGCTGGGGCTTACTGTAAAAACCTGTGTTGTAAATTTCCAGCTCATCCAGAGAATCACAGGGCAGACACACACAATGAACACATCCACACACACACACACACACACACACACACACACACACACACATGAATACATACGCATGGAAACAGCCATGTAATTCAGGGTTTTTAGTTTGTCCGGTTTTGTTTTTGTTTTTTTGACAGTACTTATTATGTTTATTTATATTTCAGCGCTTACAGCAGGAGCACGGAGGGTTTGTAATTACTGTATCTGAACTCTTGAATCGTGTATCAAATTCAGTTGAAATAACATGAGGTTTGCCTTGGCCTTGACTTTTTTTTTTCCCAAAGATTTCCTCAAACAAAACAAAAACTATTAAACAAGAGATCAAAAACCGGTGAGCCTGAAAAATCAGCATTCGGAACCCATCCAGCGGTTACTTCTACCGCAGTGCAGGCCCATGTGTGTCTGACCTGATACCGCGTGTAGCTATGAGCCACAGGGCAAGGAGTTAAATGCCCAGTTCAAGGCTTTTCAACACACGTCAGTGTTCATGAAGAACAAGGTGGTGGAGGATAAACAGAGGGCATGTTGCGGTTCTTGCATGGCTAAGCAAAAATGTTGAAACAGTTATTTTTTGTCTTTTTGCGAGAGTAAATAGGGCTAATCATAAAAAAATTAAAAAAAGAAACCTGAATATTTTGACAGATATTGCCATTACTCACATTTTAGTGGGAATGGTGATTTCTGCTTTTCAATTTAACTGAAATAAATAAATAAATAAATTATGCAATTTTTTTGCTAAGATCTGTACTAAACAAGCATGTTCCTTTATTTCTGGAGAATATGATTTGTAGGCTAGGACATGTCTGTATCACCACAATGCTTCATTTATAATTGTATTTTGTGACACATTTTAATTTGATCAAAAAACAAAAACTGCAGCCTTTGCAATTTGGATATTGCACTTGGCCATACTGCAAATTCAATATTTTGATTAACTGCTCAGCCCCTGTTTTTAGCAATTCAAATTTACTGTTATTTACAAAACCCCGAATGCAGCGATGAATCAAAAAATCCACACCCTGAGATAATAAGTCTGATGGAATGACAGACAGTAGCTCTCCAGAGGAAGAGCTTGTTCCCTCTCTCATTTAATTAGAAGGTTGAAGACAGCCAGACTCAAAATTATGCACACATCTGAAAACATAATCCAGACACATAACATGCACACACACACACATAAATATACCCATTTCCTTGGATGCATGTGCACGCATGTTTTGCACAAACGAGTGCAATTATATCCAACTTCCCGTCATAAATTACGCACTTGGATGCACATACATGCAAAACAAACAAACAAACATGTACACTTGACCATTTCATGACCTGAAAACATAGCCCACACACACACACACACACACACACACACACACACACACACACACACACACACGCAACCATTTCCTTTGCGTGAATACATGAAACAGATGCATGAAAAAAAATACGCACACACACACACACAGAGTCCATTCTCACAACTGTAAACTTCTATTTTCTTACAGGGTCAGTCTTTCTTTGCCCCTTGACTACTTAGTCTTAGTGCTCAATTAAGCATAGCTTGTTTAGCTGATCTCCCTCCCACTATTATCATTGTTGCCATGTGCTGCACTATGTATACCTTCACTTTTTACTTGTACCTCCCATGAAACGTATGAGAGATCTCAGCGCTTACTTGAACATTTGTCCCCTTTTCCCGGTTGAGCTTTTTTTTTTTTTGGTGCTGGATATATCCCTCCACACACATAACAATGACTTGTGCCAGTGGAATGCTGTTGCAAAAGGTGTAGAAGAACTTTGTTTGCTGTATGAAATCGTGCAATGATGCGATGAAATACTTAGCGCCACAATCTAAAAATCAGCTCCACTGAGTTTCCTGCAGTGCAGTGTCCTGGTTTTAATAATTGCTACCTCTAAATAGGGGGAAATGATCCAGAGAAAGCCTCCCATGTTGAGCAATCATAATTATCCTCCTGAATCCACTCTTACCATAACACTATAATTATTATTATTATTCTAGGAACATGCGTGTATGTCCCGTGTGTTGCAATGCCTGACCATGAAATTAACAAGAGGCTGCCATGAAAAAAAAGTGAGCTCTGATTTGACTTAGACATTCGTAAATCATCAGCGTACCTACTATATGATACTTAATATGCTGACTATATGATACTTAATATCCATCATCCTCCTACTAAATCCATTTCAGATAAACCATTTATTAACTTGAGCATGTTGGTAACTTTCCATCTACAAAATTAAAGATCCATTAGTGTGATCAGGGCCAATAAGAGATCCCTAGAAGCCTGGACTACTACAATTATGCAACCTTAAAAGATCACCAATGTCACGCTATGACTCAGTTTGTGCCATGGGTGACATCAGTCCACCAGAACAACCCACAAATCCCAGTTACAACAAACATTAAGAGTTAAGAGTTTCCTTCCAGATTAGCAGTTCATATTTTCAGTGTAAATATGACCTGAACAGCATTACAGTGGGCTATATGTACTGAGGCCCCGCAGTGTGTATAGCTACTGTTTACATTGTGGAAAAGCTAATATTTAACTATCACTATTAACTGGGCCCAATTATTATCAATTAAAATAATAGATTTATTGGACATTTGTAAACCATTTATTTTTAATGACGTTAAGTGTAATAATGGATGCGGTGATGTAACATTAAATGCAGGGCAATCATTTGCATACATGTCACTAATGGCGCGGCACTGTGGCACGTAGAAGCAACAAGCCACTGGACTCAGTCCCTGAACAACAGCAGCTGACTCACGAGTCGCCGCGGCGCGCGCGGCCTCTCTTGGCCGCGTGCTCGGAGTTTCGGCCGCGCGCGTGCCCGCGCGAGAGCTCGAGCGTAGTTAAAAAAATCCGGTAATTGCGCGTCGAGTCCCGGCTGGACTCGCTTCAGCCCCCCCCCCGCCCTCCCCACTCCCCGGCGGCCGGTCCCCTTCAACTCCGCCAGCGAACCCTTTCCATAAATCATGTCATTAAGATAACGTCGGGCGCGCGACTCGGGCTCGTACATCACGTCACATCACAGGGCCTGAGCCCGCGCTGAACCGGGACACACGCGCTTTCATTTCGGTCCAGGCTCCGGGTGCCTCGGCGCAGCGGATGCGTGGCTCGGCGCTGCAGCCTGCGCCGCATCTGCATTTAAACAGATGCAGGATCTGAAAGTTAAAGAAGTATCATTACTGGAAAAAAAAAAAAAACGAACCCCAAGCGATATCACTTAAGACGGTCGCTGGGGGGAGAGTTTCTTGAGGTAATCTTTAGTTTTACTACTTTATTTTTACACCGAACACACCATTTCTACAGTCTCTCGCCGTGTTTCGGGGGGTTCAGGTATCCCGACAGAGACAGATCTCAGGCCGAGGCAGAGGTCGTTTCTTTCTTTCTCTCTTTTTTTGAGAAATCGACACCTGTCAAATAAGGATGATTCACGTGCAGCCAAACGCCTGTGAGCATCTCACCTGTAGACACACCTGAAACTGAAACGTTTCTCGGGCATGTTTTTTTTTAATTAAGGCAGCTGGCATAACATAAGCTAAAATTTGTATTTCATTGATAAACCACTCTATTATAAATTGTTTTTTTAAATAACAAAAACCGGTCTAGATTTTTGTGTGTGTGTGTCATCCTGAATCACTTGTGAAACTTAAACAGGAGCGTAGCTGCTCTGCGCAGACACTTCTGATTTAAAAAAAACAAACAAAAAAAAAAAACAACCCAAAAAACCCAAAAACGCAGCAGTCAGGGGTTCGTCGTTTGACATCATCCGACCCGGATGAACGAGAGTCTTGGTCGCCACGTCGCCGTCAAAGCGCACAGGAAGTCGGACGAGAAGCACCAGCAGCAACCGCAGCCTCTTAAGGCAAAAAGCGTGACCCGAGGTTTAACTCACGTCTGCCCCTGAAGAAAAATCAGCCCCAAATAATCCCCCGGGGGACTGATAATAATGCGTGTATTCGTAGTCACCAGATTATGGAGATATTTAGTTCATGGGACATTATTTTTATAACATCGTTCATAATACAGTTTTTGTATGTTAAATATAAACCCGATCCCTCGTATATTGTAATAAAATATAATTTAATTTCAGCTACGAAGGGAAAATCCAGGCCTCCCAATTCGGCTGTGTCGTTGCCTTGAAATGTCTGAGATTGTGCAAAAGGAGCCAATATTTTATCATCACCATTTTTTAAAACTGTACAATCTGTTCTGGGATGCGAGGCATTTCTAGTGCATTAATTACACCACCATTAGACCTAATGCCTGTTCGCATTCAACTAATTTCTTATGACATTGTGATCATTCACATTTAGCGAGGACGGTAATTGTTTGACGGAGATAATAAATCTTTGGTGTTTATTTAGGGGATGCTTGGTGTGTTGTAATTTGTCCATATTAAATGAGGGGTTGCTTTAATTATACACCCTGCAGCATGCAATTTATTCATAATGGCGCGGCAGAAATGTACTGGAATTAATGTCTGACATCGCCTCTATCAAGGAAATTGATTATCGGGGATTCTGTAAGAGGATACCAATACTAATAAATCGATGCAGTGTCCTCTGAGGTTTACGAGCTCGTCAAAAATGCTGCCTCGGTGGTAAATCCCGGCCTCGCCTTGAGACAGACACGTATAAAGACGAGCAGTGAGAACAAAAGACAGATGTGTCCGGTTAAGCAGCCCATCCCTCAGCACCATCATGGCTCGTTTTAACCAAGCCATCCACGACCCCCCCCCCCCCGTGCAACGGACATGTGTCTGTCAAAGGATGGAACGGGGGGGGGGGGAACTGAATGGGTGCTATTTAATGCGAGCCAAAGCTCACATTCAGATTTGAGGGACGTGAGCCTCCGCATGCCCTCCATAGACGGAGACAGGGGAAAAAAAAAGAAAAGATGGGAGGTAGAGGGAGCTGATTTAGAGGAACAGGCCAAGAAGCACCCGCTCCAGAATCAACATTACTTCAAACATGAGGTCATCTAAACATCTGTCTACAACATGTCCGCCGGGAGTTCAATCAAAGCCCCGCCGAAACCTGTACCTACAATTGTTTCTGGAAATAAATATTAGGGCTAATTCGGCTGTGATTGGCGCAGTCGCTCGGGAATCGCGGAGGAGAAAAAAATGAAACAGAAAAACAAAAAACCCTAAATGATAATAATAATAATAATAATAATAAACCTCATTGCTAACTGCAGACCCTGTCAATGGATAACCTCTCCCCCTGCAAGTGCACGCAAACACACACACACACACATTTACGCACATTTACGCACACGCACGCACGCACAGGCGCGCACACTTCGGCTTTATTTGTTTTATTTCTCCTCTCGTCTCGTCTCTTCTCCCCCTTCCCCCGTTTAGGCAAAGTGGCTTTATTTGCCCCCCCCTACCCCATCCCACCCCTACCCCCGGACTGATTTCAGGCTCACTGTTTAAAGCCAGTTAGATGAGAAGAGCCCGAGCGAGGCTCTGACAGTCCGGGGGGAGAGCTGCTGTAATCACACGCAGGGCGTCTGTCTCATGTCGTCACAGTCCATTTGCTGGAGACGGATCGATTTACTCATGGAGTTTTTTTTTTTTTTTTAAAAAGAAAGAAATAAAAAAAAAGAAAAAGAAAAAGGCCTCTCCCCAGGAAATCACAGAAGACTCAGAGAAAACGTTATAGCGGAGAACGCGCTAGATAGATTTTCATTTTCTGTTTTTTTTGGGTAAAAAAAAAAACCTGGCTTCACTACGTACTCAATCATAATGACATTATTATTTTAATGACTATTTTCTACTCTTGCCTCCATCTTTTAAATTCACTTTTTCACATAAACTGCATTGTGTTTCGTTTTTCAGAAGCGGGGAAAGTTTTATTTATAACCTGCCTCCTCTGCAGAGCGCCCCATGCATCACCACTGTCTCTCTGTTTGAAAAAGCTACAACTGAAACGTGACCTCTAAAGAAAAAAAAAAAAAAAAAAAGTTGTAACATCCCTTTACCGTGAAAAGCGATACTGTATGCGGCCACTGCCTCCTTGTGGACAAAATATGGATGGACGATAAAAATGTGAATTTTAAGAGCTTCAGCACTCGTGCTGGTAGAGGATTTAAGTTTCACTGCCATCTCACAACTGTGTGGAATTTACATTTATTGAGAAATACGCTGGTAATAACTCCAGCAATAATCAGGGCTGCGACTAATTATTATATTAATCATCAATAAATCTACCAATTATTTCCTTGATTAATTTTTTGGGCTATGCGATGTCAGACAATAGGGAAAAATGCCCATCACATTTCCTGAAGACAAAGCTGATTTTGTCCAATAGCTTTTTTTGTCACTATCAGGTATGACAGTGTTTCCTAACCTTTTGGCTTTTGATTACAGCTTTTTTTACTAATTTTTTACTAATTTACTAATTGACAACCATCAAAGGTGGTTTCTTCAAATGTCTCCTTTCGTTTGACCAAAGGCCTCAAAAGAATGAAATTTTTCATTTGAGAGGCTGAAAAATTCAAAATGTATTGGAATGTTTCAGAATTTCTGCTACAAAAAAAAAGACAAACAATTCATTGATTCTCAAAAATAGTTGCAGATTATTTTGCTGTCGATCTACTAACTGAGCTCTTGACTCATTGTCTCAGCTCTCCTGAAATAGTCAGAGCATGTTATAAGAGAGAAGAAAAACCACTTAAAGCATTTCGAACAGAAAAAACTGTAACACTAAAGATAGCAGTTGTATGCCCCTTCCCCCCAAAAGCCAATCGTCTGCTTTATAACGACAGAACAGGAAACATATAAAGCCAATCATGTTGTTGCCCTGATGCAAGTGAAATCTTTCACATGCGTAGAAGTATAACCAATAGAAAAAAAAAGTGTATTAAACAGTATTTTGGGGCAAAGTGATGCTTTAAGCTTTTCTTTTTTTTCTTCTTTTTTTAAATCAGATTTGACTGGTGAATCTATAGATGCAGTTTTGATGTCCTAGTAATTGTTTGAAGTGAAGTTATGGCTCTTCATTCATTTAGATAGGGCCCTGGTCTTGTTAGCCCAAAATAACGGCCTAGGGGCATTGCCAAGATGGCTGCGGCGTGGCAAGACTTGCCTATAAGGACTTTGGCTGCATTTCTCGTGGTATTCTCCTCCCCTTCTGCTTCCTAAATCCCCTTTGCTTTGAGAAACAACAACATCCAGGCTAGCAGCCTACTCACCGAAAATGGCAAGATTTGGATCATGCGATCACATAGTTCACATACGTCTTTTACTGGTTTTTTGTGGCGTTTTCTTTGCTGGGAATCAGCCATTCAAATAAAAGCAATCACCTCCCCATGTGCAATTGTTCTACCAGAGCAAGTTCCCCTCCCCGGCAGAGTTTTGCAGGGGCACCGTTGCTGCATCCTGGGCACTTCAAATGATTGTGATTCGTTTAAAGAAATATAAACAAGCCAGTTTTTTTCCCACTATAGCAGAATGATAATGGGTGCAGCCAGACCTTTCTCAAGCGCTGACGCAGCACTGTTGAGATTCATCTGGCTATGCAAGACTACTCCTGAAATAAAGCATTGTTTAACTTTGACCCCTAATCACAGGTGTGACAAGGTTATAAGTTAGAAATTTTGCCTTTTAACCTGTCATAGTCTCTTTATAAAAAGCATTCACAAGACCAAAAGGGGTAAAACTATCCAGTATTTGACAAAGAAAGCATGATTTACAATATGACTGCAAATTTGTGTAATAGAATTTTGTTTCTCTTTCTAATCTCTCATTCAGCACCCCAGATTTATCCTGTTGCCTCACACTTCCAGGAAGTAAAGCATATTTGGGATTTTTATCAATAAATGACTAAACTCAATTATCATAAATAAATAAATAAATAAATAAATAAATAAATAAATAAATAGACCTTAACATTTCAGCTCTAAAACATACAAGCAGAAAAAAAAACGTTTTCTAATATGACACTAAAGAAAAACTAAACTAACGACATACTTTATTCCAACAGGCACTGAACACACTTCACACAAATTATCAGGTTATTGCAGAGAGAGAAAATTTGTTCCTCACAACCCGTCCTTGCAGAAACGTGGAGTTCAGTCAGAGCGCTGACCTCTCAAAGGTCAAAAATAGCTGGTGCCAACTTGCACCGCAGACTTGTCAAACTGTTCTCAGATGACTTTACAGAGCACCAAATGCAGCTTTCTCCCCCTTAATTCATGTCTATGACCGGGTTGCACATAAATTAAGCTCGTCTCGCTCCATCCTCGTTAAAAGTGAATCTGGATGAGAATTTTAAAAAACTGTGGTGAGAAGGTGGAGGTCGAAAAACACTGAGGTCATTCTGCTCTGGTATAAAACCCCGCATGCCCCCATCAAATTTGGTGAGGACAGACAAGAGCCCCACAGCCTCTGGATGGGGCAAAAGCAACGCCACAGTACATGCAACAACTAATTTCTCATAAAAACCTATTCGCGCCCTGAAGACTTCATTACTTGAAAAACAGCAGTTAAAAAAAAAGGAGTTCATAGCCAAGGTAAAAGTCATTATCTACCAGCCATCATATAATTACCAAGTCACCTGAAGTTTGCAGAATAAAACGCAGAATGATCCAGCCTTCATTCGTCCAAGATGCCTATGAAGTTGAGCTTTAACAATTATTCAATTAACTGACTGACAAAAAAAAAAATTAATTGGCAAATATTTTGGTAATCAATCTTATCAAATGTCAGGATTTGACACTTTTCTTACCCATATGATAGTTAACTGAATATTTCCAGGTTTGGACTGTTGGCTTAATAAAACAAGCTGTTGAAATAGATTACCTTGGGCTTTGTGAAATCTTACTACTTATATATTGCTATCTGACTTTTCTTAGACGCAACTATTAATTGAGAAATTACTCTACAGATTAACTGATAACAAAAATAACGGTTCATTAGAGCCCTATAATGATGCCCTCATAGCAACCATAAAAAATAAAAAAAAAAAATTAGATCTGATATGATTTGTTGATTAGCAAATTAACCAATTACTCTACTAACAAAAAAATGCTCTACAACTTTTTGATGACAGGGAAGAAAAAAAAAAAAGGACTGATGAAGCCATTTAAAAAAAAAAAAAGCCCCAAACTACCTAGCTCCAGCTTTTCTTTGTTAAGATTGGCTGCTTCTCTCTGTGTTATATGATAGCCAAATTAATTTGGGGGATTTTGGACCACTGGTCAGACGAAACAAACCCTCTGAAGATGAAAGCTTGATCTTTAGGGATTTTTCCATGATTCTGACATTTTATAGACCCAACAATTATTCACAAACACAATCTGCAAATTAGAGAAAAATGTAATAAAAATAGTGAATTGCGTTCATACAGTACATACAATGTCCCAACACATTTATCTGTTCTGCTGTTGCAGTGCAATTCAAGGGGGTTATGTAGTGAAACAAGTGAACTCTGGGCCCAAAAGTCTGACATTGAGCCCATTATCTCTTTCTGCACTCTGCTTGTGAACACCCGATTGCACAAGAACCAGAACAGTCTGCTTATCGCTGCGGTGAGACACTGCTTGGTCCTTCTTAAACAAGTCACTGTGAGTGAACAATGTGTTGGAGAGAATGAAGTAAATATGCTTCTGGAACCAAGGGTTTGCAAACATCTGGCTGTAAAACACCTGGAATACACTACAAAGGCTGTTCAGAGAATCTTCTGACATTGTACGTCAGGTTTTTGTTGTTTTTTTTTTTTTTTTGGCAGCTGTAAAGAGATTATGCGCTTAACTTCGAGAACATGACAGAGCACTGAGAGGCTACAAATTTCTACCGTCTGCAACATAGATTCTCAGTAGATAATGACTTTAGGAAAGTAGAAGACCTCAGTAACAACAGGAACTGCAACAATGACATGGCATCTGGAGCACCCCGTTAACCTCTTACCAGCAGATTGCCACTCATAGAAACAGTCACGTTTTCACAATAGAGGCGAGTAGGGGAGCTAATGAGAACCAACAACCAAGAAATGTTGTGGAGGGTAATATAGCAAACAGAAGAAATGTTGTGGGCTTCATTGGCAGCACCCGTGGGCAGGGAGAGAGGTGAACATGGGGTTCCAACAACGAATTGGAAAAGTGATTTGTTAAGCATTAGTTGAATCACTGGTATTGATTAGAGTCCTTTTTGAGCTATGGTGATATAAAATGATACTTTATTCCTAGTTTACTGTTTGTATAAAGAAATCTATATATGTAAGATTCGCTATATCATAAACATAACTGAAAACAATAACTAACAATACTCTATAAAATAAAGATTTACATTGTGTTATTGTGGGTTTCTCAGCATAAAAACAATATATCCTGCAGATAGAAGAATACTGTGGACAGAAAGACAAAAAAAAAAAAAAAAAAAAAGCACAACATCTACACCAGGAATAAAACATGTGGAAAATGTTTCGTGGTACTTATTGGTTACAGCTGTTGGCTTGTTCAGCTTTGAAAAAAAAAAAAAGGGAAAAAAACTGACACAATAAAGAGACTTTGTAATGTAACTTGATGGTCACAAACACTTTTGGTAAGATTACAAGAACATTCTCCATCAAACAGTCAGCATTTGACTGCAAAACTGAGACTTCACTCCAACAAGCATATGCAGATAGGTTGGACAGATGAAGAGCAGAACATGGGAGATCACCAAGTATGAGATGTCTAATAATGTATGATATAATAATTCAATAAGTTAATTAAACTAAGGATCTAGTAAAGATACAGTACCTCTCACACAATTGTTACACAAGTAACAAGAGGCTTCTCTGAACAAAACAAACTTGTAAGAAATTATTTTTGGGGGAATAATTTTGTATCTTTATAGACTGAAAAACCTTATTGCAAGAAAGGCTTTTACTGAGGAGCCACATGTCTTTTCTGCACTTTTTTTGCATCACATTTATGCCACAAATACACATATGACCAAAGTCTTGGACTGACTGACACTGAGCTGCACATCCAATTATGGACTGAGACTAAAATTGTAGCGTAACAGCTGTTTATGAAGGGTAAATGACTAATTTGCTTTGACTACCCATGCAAAAAGTCATGCCAGTGACCTTTCACACCAGCAGAACATCCGACAACAAACAAAAGATTTCAGTTGGCTGCTGCAGTCATTTATTTGCTGGCTATTGATTGTTTATTCTACAAGGAAAATAAAGAACACAATTTATAACACGGTTTTTGCACACGCTTACCGATATAACCACTTGTGTTTGCACAACCCAGCTCAAAGATGAGTAATGTAAATTGCTTAAATATGAATCTTGACGTCGGTTTGCACAGCCTTTAACAAAATGTGTATGACAAAAGAGTTTTACATGGAGAATTCACAATTTTTTTCATGCAATCTACATCTGTTAACTGTTAGCAGCAGATGGTTATTTTCTAATACACTGCAACTAAGGATTTTTAGAAGACATACAAGGCAGAATTATGCAACAATGCCCCCACCTCACTCTGCAGGCATGTTACAACTCTTTCCACATATCCATATTTATATAAGAGACAAGTAGGCTATGGGTGAGACTTGTGACCTCGTGAAAGTGAACTTTGTAACCTTTATGAGAGTGGGATTTATTGCCGGTCTGTGGTATTAGAC
This sequence comes from Istiophorus platypterus, assembly GCA_016859345.1. Lineage (NCBI taxonomy): Eukaryota > Metazoa > Chordata > Actinopteri > Istiophoriformes > Istiophoridae > Istiophorus > Istiophorus platypterus. Next base: position 7,108,802 of record CM029120.1, read on the forward strand.
GGCATTAGTTTTAGCAAGTTGTGCCTAATAATTTGGCAATTGATCGTAGCCCAAACAACCCCCCGCCCCAGGCACTGCAACTGCATCACATGATTCAAACTCGGTTATATTTGCTGAATTGCGTTCATTCATAGTTTTCTTATCTCTCTTCTCTGATCGAGCCTAAAATTTCACGAGGCTCTAATCACGCTCTCCACTTGCCTCTGTCTCTCTCTCTCTCTTTACCTTTACGTTACCCCTCTGCCTCAGCGAACCCGAGCTGACAACGTGTCAGTCGCGTTATGCAATAATAATTCAATGCAGACAGCGGAGAACTGAACGGATTCTTCTTTTTTGGAGGTTAAAAGTTGTAAAGTAGAGCGGAGCAGCGAGAGGGTTCACTCCTGCTCACTTCCCGGTTAGGCTCGGCGTCTCGTTTTATGGAGTACAGTCTGTACTCTTTACTAAATCTGGGCCAGCGGAACCAGATTTGATTGACAAAAAGCGGCCCAATCAGAGCGTAGAACCCGCCCCGCGCGTTGTAGAAGTCGCCCTGCTCTTAAAGTTCCGTGTATGAGACATGTCTTTTTTTCCCCGTATGTTTATATATAACACTCGGGGAAAAAATTATGCCAGGCTCGCTATTAAGAGTTGTTTTTTTCTTTCTACCATCAAAATGTCATGACGACTACGAATAAATTACTTGATGCTGGAGAAAACTTAAAAACGTGGTAATTCTCAGGCAAGTTCTGCCATTAGAAGCAGCGTCGTTTTGAGGGGATTTCTACGTGGGTTTGTGGGCATTTATTTACCATGAATGGTGAAGCTAATTATGTCCTAGGAAGGTGTAAGTCACGCTGAATCTAAAAATATATATACGTGTCATGTCCCTGGTCGTTCACATGTGCTTATAGCAGCATACTTTAAGTGCCTCGTCAAGATGTGTGTTTCACCTCTGGGCGTCTGTTGCTCGTTTTGAGCTCAGCTACACTAACTAGCTTACTGAACCACCAGCACGCACCTGTTCCCTTCACTCCAAGCACTATGTTCAGTTTGAAAACCTCCATCTCAGTGCATATGTATAACTTTTCCCAAGTGTAAACAGCCCTGAAGGTTCAAAAAGGAGCCTAAATTATAACAACCTGCCCAAACTTAACCTGAGGGCCGCATACATCCAACTTCCCTCACAGGGAGGTTTTGGCTAATTTTTTTTTTTCCTTGTTGTGAAGGCCTCAACAAAACAGGGCTAGCAAACAAACACATGGTTCTCTGAATTAGTTTTTCCCCACTGGTTCTCTACAAGGTGAAATATTCAACAAGTCACCTAAACTTCTATATGTGGGCAGTAAAAAAACAGTAGTAATCCTGACACCAGCAGAGTTGAAAAGGGTTTTTCCCTCCTCAACTTGGACTTGAATCTGTACATTTCAGCCTCTCACAAAAGAAAAAGCAGTTAGGGGAAGAATTTTTGAAAATTACAAACTCACCAGACAGCAGGTAACCTTTCGGCGACTTGCGAGGCTGGGGTGAAGTAAAATAAACGCATTATTGATCCAAGAAGTAACGAGTTTGTTCACCTTGACCTCGGCGTCCGCCATTAACGTTCAAATCCGTATCGTTACAGCCAACGGTCCAATCAAACTATTAAAAATGGCGCAGAGTTTCTTCTTCACTCACTGACCGCGGTGCCGCTCGGCTACCGTGAGCTCAGTGCTGCCACACGTGGCCGACGGCCGTACTGCAACAACGCTTATGTGGGGAATACTAGAAACCCTGTGGGATGTTTTTTTGTTTTTGTTTTTTGTTTTTTTTTCCTGTAACGGGAGTCAGCCCCTCGTTTATTTATTTATTTTTTTGTTAAAGGTTAACTTCACACATGACATTTTCCACCTCACGAGTCACCTGGAAGGCTGTCCTCCAGTAAGTTTACATTTTCAACATTCTTCCTGTAATGAATGTTATTGGTGTTCAAGTGTCAGAAAAATGTTTTGGTTACGGTTCAGGATGGTCCTGAGAGAAATTAAGATAAAGCTTTATACTCTTGTTCAGACAAAATAAATGCTTGGTGATGAAATTCTTCAATTGCTGTTCTCTCTGGTTGCCAATCACAGAAAAAACACAAGGTCTAAAAAGCACTAAATTGTATAGGAACAGTTCCTTTTGCAGCAGTGGTGCAAATTTCGAGCATTTAACAATTTTGCATTACACTAAGAAAGCCTGAATTATTACTCAGGCAAAGTGGGCAACTACCTAAGGGCCCCAGACCCTTTGAGGCCCCATCGCCTCTTATTTTGGTGATTTTAATAGTCATAAATGTATTAAGTCATTAGCACTACTGAAATACAACAATGACAAACCCTGCCTAGTATTATTAGCTAAATATCTTCCGTCAAACTCTAGTTTTATGACCTTTACTATTTTAGTTTATAATGTCCTCACATGGAGCATCTTCCTAATTTACAGTTGTGTTTAATCAAATTAACGCAAGCTAAGACAATTTAAGTATTGTTATAGCATTAGAGATCTGGTTGCACAGGACTTAATGGAACCTTGGAAGAGACATGTTACATATTCAAAGGGCAGTAGGTGAGGGGTCAGTGAGGGCCTACTACAAGCTTTCACCCTGGGGCCCCTTAAAAGGTTTATCTGGCCATGATACTGGTGTAAAACATTTTGGATGATCACATTTGCAGTGGTTTTCACCCCTAACCCTCTATAACTTACATCCTCTATGTAGATTACAAGTAAAACTCTAATTAGATTGGTGCGTTATCCCCACCTACTGAGCACTTTGTTAGGAACACCTATACACCTGCTTATTCATACAACTATCCAAGCAGCCAATCATGTGACAGCAGTGCAATGCATAAAGTCATGCAGATATAGATCAGGGGTTTCAGTAAATTTCATACATCAGAATGGGGGAAAATCTGATCTCAATGACTTTGACAGTGGCAGGATTTCTGGTGCCAGACAGGCTGGTTTATATGTTTCTGAAACTCCTGATCTCCCGGGACTTTCCCACTCAAGAGTCTCTAGAGTTTTACTGTGAATGGTGTCGAAAACCAAAACAAAAAAAAAAAAAAAAACATCCAGTGAGCAGCAGTTCTGTGAACAGACACGCCTTGTTGATGAGAGAGGTCAGCGGAGAATGGCCGGGCTGGTTGGAGCTGACAGAAAGGCTGCAGTAACCCAGACAGACACTTTTTATAACTGTGGTTAGCATAAAAGCTCCTCAAAGTGCACAACAGGTCGGGCCATGAGGCAGATGGTCTACAACAGCTGAAGACCACTTTAAGTTCTACTCCCATTGGCCAAGAATAGATATCCTAAGCTGCAGTGGGCTCAGGCTCCCCAAACCTGGAGAGTCGAAACCTTAAGAAGACTTAGCCTGGTCTGATGTATCTGGATTTCTGCCGAGGCAGCAGATGGTCGGGTCAGAATTCGGCATCAACAGCATGAATCCATGGACCCAACCTGCCTCGTGTCAACAGCTCAGGCTGGTGGTGACGGTTTAATGGTGTGGGGAAGGTTTTCTTTGCACACTTTGGGCCCCATATAACCAGTCAATCATGGTTTGAATGCCGCAGCCTATACGAGTATTGTTGCTGAGCATGTGCATCAATTTCCGCGCCATGTCACAAATCAAAAGTCGTCTCAGGCTGGTTTTCATGAACGTGACAATGAGTTCAGTGAACCTCGGCGCTTTCACCAGATCTGAAACTAATATCTAAACATGTTTAGGATGCGGTAGAACGGGAACCTGGCAGCAGGACCGTGCGGCTGACAAATCTGCAGAAACGGTGTGACACAATATCTCCGACGTGAACCTGGATCTCAAAGGAATGTTTGCAACACCCCGTGGAATCAGCGCCGCGAGGGACCGAGGCTGCTTCGAGAGGAAAGGGAGGCCACAGCCGATATCAGTACGGTGTCCCTAGTAAAGCGCTCGGTGAGTGTAGGCAATCAAAACATGCAGCTGCACTGGACAAAGAATCTGTGTCACATAATGAAACCTGCCTACTTGCACAGCTGATAAAAGCTCTCTGCTTTAAAATAAATAATAATTAAAGAAAACGAAATCATCCAGCGCATGCGCAAAAACACGGGGGGATGCAGCGTGTGAGAGGGAGAGAACCATCTCGGCCACACTCGCGTGATCTTCGGCGGGACGATGCGTGGACTCCTCGGCCGAGGGCGTAATTCAGCCCCCTCGTCCATCCCGCACGCATGTGCGGCGGGGGACGAGCAGCGTTTTGTGCCGCTCTTCCGTGGGAGACTCCTCCGAGAGAGGCGGGCGTCGTCGCATTTTTGTGTAACGGGCAACGTGCAGCCCGCGTTAAACCAGCATGCGGTTCTCCTGCGCGGTTGCGTAACCCCCCGCACCCGAGAACCCGTTTACGAGCCGTCGACGCGAAACGAATGTCGGACTTTACCTGCGGATCCGCCGGCGATGATCTGATGGGAGGCTTCCCGGAGCATGCTCCGCGGCTTGCTGCTTGTCATCTTCGTGCGGTTTCTGGTTCCTAGCACAGGGAGGGAGGGATAATTTAATACAATAAAAACCTGTCAGACACATCCGTCAGAAGTTTCTCCTACTTGCACCCCTTTGTACACAGAGCCCGTAATGGATCGTGTCGTATCGCATGGTTCTCCGGAGAGTCTGTGCCTCGGCGCCCGACCCACCTGTCCCGTTCCCCCGTCGGTGCGGTGGCTCGGTCCGGTCCGGTCGCGGGGCTTCGGTCGGCTCGTCTGGTCCCGTGTCGGCAGCGATCGCTGGAGAGAGCGAAGCGGTCCTGTCTCTCCCCTGCCCGGTCGCTGGCTATGCTAGGCTAGGCTGGGCTAGGCTGGGCTAGGCTAGGCTAGGCTAGGCTACGCTAACTGGGCTAGGCTAGGCTAATATGGAATCAATTACCAGCCCCGAGCCGCTTCAGGTTCACCCTCCCGTCGCCTCGTAGCGACGAGACGGTGGAATATCGTCGGTAAAATTTAGATAGACTCCGACCCGCGGCCAAGGATCGATATAAAAGCAAACAGTCACATAATGAGCACAAAGGCCGTTTTGTATTCATAAATGTACAAGGTTTTTGTGAACGTTTTGACCCTGGTTAAGGGAGAATGTGCCCTTAGTTTGACTGTTTACCAAGTAACCGAGTTGACATTAAACATCACAGCTGCTGCAGTGGCGGAAAGTAACTAAGTACTTTTACTCAAGTACCGTACTCAAGCACAGACCACACTAACCCTTCAAATTAAACAACTTTTACTCGGGAGTATCTCTCTTATGCTGCTTTACACTTAAGGCACCTCCTACTCCTACATTTGTCTGAAACTACAGTCACCGGTTATTTTACACGTTAAGATTTTGCAGACAACGCTTATCATCAACTTTAAAAATCCAATATGTTGCACGGCTATAGATTAAACTACCCAACAGTTTATAGAGTAGTTGAAATTAACTCTGCCTTGAACAGCAGTGTTATTAAAATGCTGCTTATGTATTAAGCATCAGTAATAATAATTATAATACAATTAATGATACATATAATAATATATGCATTCTCAAAGGGGCAACTCTGCCTCATTTGTACTATTACTTTTGATGCTTTGAGTACATTTTCTGATAATATCTCTGTACTTTTATTTATTTTTGAACACAAAACTTTTATCCGGTGGCATTACTGCTTTTACTGAAGTAAAAGATACGAGTATTCCACCATCAGGCTTCTGTGCACTACTTTCGTCTATATGAGTACATCCATATTCTGATTGACATAAGTGATACTTTGAGAATGGAAATCAGAAGCTTAAATAGTACGAACTGTGGGATTAAAAAGCTCCAAATTTGCTCCTTTACAAATGACAGAATAGGACTCAAATTAATAATCATTTTCATTATCAAATGCCAAGTTAAATTACTTTTTTGATTCATCAATTCACTGTTTGGTCTATAAAATGTTAGAAAATAGTGGAAAAATGCCCATGATAAATTCCCACATTCAAGGAGATGTTGTGAACTTGATTGATTTTGGTTGGAATATCCTTTTAAGGAAAATCTGCTCTGTCTCAATAATTCAAAGCTAAAACTAGTCACTTCCAGTAAATCTAATATCGATAGACAATAGAGACTCCATAGTGCATGTCTGAAACAGATTATATAGAACAATCATAAATATTCTGAATAATGTGTTTTCCATGAACTGAAACTTGACCCTGAGCAAAGTGTATAAATGGCCCCACAGCAGTTTTTGCACAAGAGACATATAGTACGAGGCCCCATATATAAACCAGATACACCCACTGTCCCCACTGTCCCCACTCTCACCCCAGCTTATGTAATGCGAAGCTCGTGTTTCAGTGACTGCATTTAAAATGAGTCATTTATTGTAAAGAGTCATTTCAAACGGATCAAACATTGATTCAAAAAGTCTTTAAGGGCCAATTATTTTAGATTCTCATTTCTTAGCAGGCAACATTTCATGTGTCAGATCAAGAAAGTATTAGAAGAGTGGGACCATCACTCTTAGGTTTACTGCCGTGGTTGAACAGGTTTATTTCCAAATCACAGACTAAAAAATGTGTGCCGTGCTACTTTCACACATCCAATCACTAAGTTGTTAATTAAAAGTTATGTTTCATTTATAAGTAGCCTTCTCAGGTGTTTACAGTAGGCTGCGGTGAATAGGTAGCTGAAATTACAGCATGTCAGGAACTGGAATAAAACTTTAAAGCATAATTAAAGGGGCACTTATGAAAACATAACAAGATTAATTCTATCTGAGTTTTTAACAGCTTTAAGTTGTCCAGGCAACATCTGAAACATCTAAATTATAAGAGAGGGAACGTTCCTATCGGAGACATAAGACATACAGCAGTCAAAATAGTCAGCATTTCCCACAGGAATTTTGGTAAAATATGGTTGAGCTGAACTAATTAGTCACTTAACCGGTTAGTCAAGTGGCAGAGTGACAATCATTGATTGTTTAAGTCATTTTCAAGCAAAAATATCAAGTTAACTGGCTGCTGCTTCTTGAGTGTGAAGATTTGATATTTTTGTACAGTGGTGAAAAGTAACAAAAGCACATTTATTCAAGTACTGTGCTTAAATACAGTTTTGAGGTATTTTATGTTCATGTTGCTTTTTGTTTCTACTGCACCAAGTTTCAGAGAGACATTGTGCTTTTGACTCCACTACATTTATCCAACCATTAGAGTTACTGTACATATTAAGATTTTATATACAAACCAACATCCGCTGCTAAAACATGATTTGTAACAGACTAAAACCTGCCAACAGTATATAAAGTGATTCAAATGTGCTCTACCCCAACCAACTACAACAGTAAAATGTTGCTAGTATGTTATGCATGTGTAATGATAATAATACAGTAACATAATATACGTGTATTTAGTGACGTAACACTCTTAATGGGCCTGTTTTCCGCAATTAATATCTTTATTTTTGTAATTAAAGCATGTTTTGCTGATATTATTTGTACTTTTGAACGCAGGACTTTTACATGTCACAAATTTTCACTGTGTTATTCATACTTTTACTTTTCTGTGTTTTCAGTGACACTAAAGTGAAAATATTTTTGTTTTAGACTGTTGGTTGATTGAAGGCAAATCGATTACAAGATGCCAAACTGTGCTCTTGGAAAAAAGGGTAGTGGGAATTTTTCTATATTTTTTTATGATATTTTATAGACCAATCATTGAATCATTTTATAGAGAAGACATTAGCAGACTAACCAATAATGAGATATAGTAAAATAAAGCACTACAACCGACTATCTCATGAATGAGAGACCCTAGTGAAATTATTCAGGAAGAAGCGATCAGGCTGGCTGCCCCAGAGAAAGAGAACAAATGGCTTTTTATGATCTAAAGTTTTAAACTATGCACACACATCCCTCTGTCTACACACTATTCAAGGCAAATATTGTTTTTCAAATCATGCCTCTCACATAATTCATCCAACATGCGCAGTGAGACAGTCAGCCAGTAAAATACTGTAAGGGTTTACTGCGAGGGTAACAAAATTCTTATCTTCACCACAACACTGGATTCTTTTACTTTAAATTCAATTTGATTTAAACTCTTATAAAGCATGTGGCCCGAGCCTAACTGCACCATGGAAAAATTACAGAAGTTATTTTCTTTTTCGATGAGCAATGAAGGCACGCAGAACTTCAGCAGTGAGCCCTATAATGAGCTTTTCATTTTGAATAAGAACAGCTATGGAACAACAAGAGCTTCAGACAAGCTATAAAAATGTGGGATTTACAGCATATATTTGGCAGGAAAATGCCATTACCACTTTGACCCCCTTGGATAAGAAAAAGCAGAACTGCTTCCACCCCTACAACCTCAACACCAGTAAAACATGTAGACTGGGCAGACTGTGTACAACCAGCACAGAGGGTAAGTATTTGGTTTATGGATATGTTGAATGAGAGGAGAAGTTTTTTAGTGACATAGTGTGTAGAAACAGTGGTCCTTTTTTGTTTCTCCAAGGGGAGCATTGACTAAAATATTAATTTTGTTGGTATTGCGCAAGCCCTGCATTTCCTGAATACATTATACCTACTGGCAAAATGTGTTTTGTGAAGGGGAGCCAGTGAGTTTAGCTTCAGCACAAGAAGAAAAAAGGCCAAGAGGACGACTGGTGCATCCAAGAACAAACATTATTTTGAGACCCCCAGATATTGAAGTACTATAAACATGTGGCTAGATTTTCATTAAATATAATCACAGAGAAGCATATTCACCCAGAAATGAAGAGCCATAACTGTAACATCATCCTTGTTTTCAGAGGAATTATACCTAGTAGATAAATACAGATTCTTAAGTAAAAGTAGTAATAGTGCACTGTAATAATACTTTATTACAAGTCCGGCATTCACAATGTCAATGACATAAAAGTATAAGCAAAATGAGCGTAGATATATCAGCTCAACTGATGCAGTGCTACTAAATCTCTTATGTTGTTTTATATGTTACAAATCCTATTCTAGAGGCAGATATGTTTGTAAAAACTTAATCCGAAACTCAGCCAGTAACTATAGCTTTTAAAATAAATGCAATGGAGTAAGAACTACAATATTTCCCTCTTGAATGTATGAAGCAGAAGCGTAGTGTAGCGTAAAATAGATGATCTCAAGCAAAGTTCAAGTTCTTTAAATTTGATTGGGGTACAGTGCTTGAGTGAATGGATTTACTCTCCAGAACTGTGAAGTGTTAAAACAGATTGAGTTAAGATGCAAGGAAAAGTAGGAAAGAGGACGAAAAGCAAATTAAAAAAACAATCAAACAGAGGATCGTACCATTTATTTTTATCACCACACACACGTACAGTACAGGCAACGCAAAGACGCCATCTTTCAAACATTTTCTAACACATTCTAGTACAGGTAAGGTAACAGACAATACTCTGCTCTTAAATTACTCTGCTGCATAAAGGAAACTTTTTTCATACAAATGTGTAATTTCCTTTGAAGCAAAAGCCAAAAAAAAAAAAAAAAAGAAGTCAGAAACAAAATAAATAACTACAATGGGCACGAGCACGACAGTGGTTTGATCCAAAACAGTTCAAGTCATTAAAAAAATTTTTGGTAGCTCTTTTTAATACTTGTCTTCTCCTTTGTTTTGTTCAACTGTTGGTTATTTAAACACCGACTGACCCGATTATGATCACGCTGCGAGTCTTCAGGTTTTCGGAGAGAATGAACATAAAAACACACAACTCTGCTGAAATTTTACAGAACCATTAGACATACTGAATAGTATTGTTAGATACTTTTTCCATCCCATTGCCTTATTGAGTACCAGAAACATTACATTAGTAGGTGATGTGGGCAAAAATGATTCACATCCTGAATTTTCATTCATTTTTAATTTTTTAAATTTTTATCTATTTTTTTTTTGGCTGCTTTATGCTAGATAAGGGAGATAATTAATAACTTTCCCATTAAAAAAATATTAAAGGATTATCAAAGGTTCCTTAATACGACCTAAATTTCTTTCGGAGGAAAAAGCAAATACTCCCAAATTTATAAGGAAAATCATAATGTACTCAGTTAGAGGTGATACCTGGATTGGTCAATGGATAAAAAATTAATCTGCAATTATTATTATTATTCATTTACTGTTAAACTAATCTTTTAAAGATAAATGCCATAAATTCACTGGTTACAACAACTCAAATGTGAATATTTCCTTTTTCTTTTTAAGATTTTCCATGAGGTTGAATTCATTATCTTTGGGCTATTGGGCTGTTTGAATGAATCCAAACCTTATGGACATTCTATTACTATTTTCTGATATTTTATGGAGAAGAGGAGTCACGTATTGAATGAAAAAATAATAATTACATTAATTGATCAAAATAAGTGTTAGTTGCAGCCCTAAATTAGATTAAACTATAGATGCGGATTATATCAAATTAAGACACTAAAATCTACGAATCTGTAGTTTTACATACCCTACCAGTCCCTTTCTAATTGCACAATACCTCTTGAATGTATTTAAATTCTGGTTTATTGATAAGAATGTGTGAAAATTTAATGTTAAACAATTACAGTGACACACAACACTGTATTTCAGCCAGCTAGGCTTGTTGGTTTGTTTATTATTTTTTGTTTTGTTATTTGTGAGAGAAAAGAGTCTGAGATCTGAGGAAGGCTGGAAAATGGAGGAAGTGTGACCAAGTGTCAAATGGTAATAACGTCCATTTTCAACAGTGAATTTGAACGTGACTTTACACCCAATTTGAGCAGAGTTGAAACACTCTTTTGTTGTGGAAATAAATAGTCTAATAAGACTGAACCTTTTCTAAACATTCCTAAATCTAAATCTTCATTATTTTTTTCAAGAAGCTTAAAAAAAAAAACAAAACTCTCCTAGTACCTGTTCTGTAAGAATGAAAAAACCTGGACATGCAACCCAACGCACTCCAGATGAATGCGGACTAAGGGTGACTGTTGTCCCCGAGCCTCCGAGTAGTCCAACAGTCTTGGCTGTTCTTGTCGCTTGCAGGATTCACAGTAGTGTGGGGCCCTTGGTGGTGTAGTTCATGGCGGGGAAGTGCCTGCTGTCCACGTCCCAGTGGCCGAGGGGCTGGTGCGAGGCAGGCGGGAGGGTGGGGTTCCAGTGGTTAATGTAGCTGGCCATGAGCAGAGTCAGCTCCAGAATCTGGCACGAGAGCAGAAACAGGGCAGACCGGATCGGGGATTAATGGCTTTCACATTACGATAGGATCGGGTTTCATTGGATTCTGGGGAGCTGGAGACTCGGTGCTTTTCACTGAGGATCTGAAAACCTGAGAAACCCAACCCATCTGTGATCGAGAGCAAAGTTACTCTAATTAGCTCCACCTACAGTAGTAATAGAACCCTGTGTTAAAGCTCCGCAGAGATTCTGCGCGTAAAATAAGACAAACAACCTGTTTTCCCCATCAGCCCTTGGTTGTGTAAAAAGGGTAAGTCTGGGCCTCGCTATTCCCTCCTTTATCTTCATAGCTCCCTCGTAGCACTTCAACACCTTGAACACTCAATCCGTCCACCCACATTTCCTTTACGCCTCGGCTGCTGTCGCTTCAGATCGTTTCACAAAATGACGAGTGACAACCTCACACGTGGAGGCAGAGCAGAGACTTGGCTCCGCTCTCCTGAACACCCACAAATCCGTCAGACCCAGGATTTGCACCGATGCGCGGGGGAGGCCTACCTTTGGTTTAGCCATCGCAAAGACCAGCTTCTCCACGCTCTTCTTCCCGACTCCTGGCTCCCTCTGCTGGCTCGTGACCAGCATGAAATCGTCACGGCAGCCACCGAAGGTAATCACCGACTGGTAGGAGCACGTGACCAGCGTGTGCTGAGAAATGAAAGCGCTGCCAGTGTGAAATGTGCAGTAAAACTGATACAAACATGGAAAATGTTAAGAATTTATTGCTGATCCCAGAATAGATCTTGGAATTCATCCGGGAAATCTTTTTGGTTTCTGCTTTTTCGAGGGGCAAATTGAGTGTAAAGAAGCGTGACATTTCTAGCAACTTATTGTGATTTTCACTTTGCTTTTTTTTTTTTCTTTCCCTCCCTCTGACCGTTGGGATCACATGAGCGATGCTGCCCGCCAGACCAAGAGTGAAACGGTTCAACATGGGCTGCTGAAAATTACAGAGCTCAGTTTTAACATCGTTTACATGTTGGAACTGCTATCAGGGTCAAGAATGTCAAACCGGAGGCTGGCTATTTTATTTTCCTTTGGGTTTCTGGTGTTTGAAACACCACAGAAAAAAATCATTCCAGACCAGTGGGTCAACAAAACTTTAAAGCTGTGGCCTATCCAGCTGAGCACTGCAGTTAAAAGTAAGTCAAAAGGAATCTCACTTTTCGAACTCTAAAACTAAAGCAAATGGAAATGTCAAAAAGAACAGACCTTCTTAATTCTGAAATTTAAATGTTATGTCATTTTCAAAACTTTATGTAACATCATGTTACAGAAGTGGTTGGCGTCGATGCCGGCATTGGCTCCGCTCATTTTGAAACTCACCATCGTGTAGTCAAGCACGCAGAGTCCGTCCTCGTTGACCGCCAGCCACACCTGGCTCTGCTCAACAGGTGAGGGGGGGACAGGCTGTGAACGAAGGTGAAACAAAGGCTCGCGTTACAGATGCAGGTCACACCAGCAAACGCCGGGCCCTTCCTCTCTGGGTCTGTTTTTTTTTACCTTGGCACTGAAGAGTTTGGCTCCAAACAGGGGCCATTTCCGAGCCACAGTTAGGTATATTCTCACGCACTCGGATGCACTGCACCCACGTAGCATAGACCACTTAGTGGCCAGACGCTCAGTAAGATCTCTGCAAGAGGGAAAAGGAAGGTTGGTGGGTCTGATTATTTGCATCCGCATTATTTAGGGTGAATTCATGACACAAACACCCTAAAGAGCTGCTGTCTGATCTGACCTGGTCTGACATACATGCAGATGGACAAGTTGCACAGACCAATGTAAGTGACGCCCCCACGACGTTTGTCAGACTTTGTTTTTGCAAACAAATCTGTGTGAGGACGTCAGGTTCTCGGGCCCCAGATAAGATAATGTAGAGTAATGTAATTCCTTTGGACCGCAGCGGTGTTTGCTTTACCTGAGCTGCTCTGAGCTGCAGTCCTGTTTGTAGCGTTTGGGGTAGAAGCGCTCCAGGGCCTGCAGGAGTATCAGCTGAGATTTAGGCTGAGGGGAGCCGGCAGGAGGGGAGGCAGCCGGTCGCTCCAAATCACCATGTTCCACCTGGAATGAGGAAAAAGAACCGATGAAGACAGGGGGTGAGGAAGAGAAAGCTGGTGTTAGAACACAAATTCTGAATAAGCTGAAGTTAAAATTATACGGTTTTGTTTTAGTCCAATAAGTCTGATTTCAAATTATACATATATATATATATATATATATATATATATATATATATATATATATATATATTGATATACTAAACCTAAATTTGTATCTTGACCTGATCGTTACAGACCTGTGCCATGAGGGCAGCCACCTCGAGAGCCAACTCTTTGTTGACGGGGAAGTGGCCTTGCTGAACTTCATCATTCACCTGGTACGCCAGCAGGAGGCGCTCTCGCTCTGTCTCTCCTTTCACCTGAGCTCTGAAACACAGCCTGAACGTGCACAAGACGGGACGGGGGAAAAAATAAAAAATAAAATAAAATGAAATTTAAAAAAAAAAATTGGAAAAAGCTGTCGTAGAACTTGATTTCCTGGTCAAGGCTGGAATTATGCACACTTCGCTTCATTTCAAAACGTGAAAATTGCAGAGCGTGTATCATATCACCAGCTTTTACTGTGTGGTCTGTGTTTTTCTTTAAAAAGACTTTTCTTTGGACAGATTTTTATAACCGCATAATCAAAGATGTCATGGCAACCGTGTGCTTCTGTGTGCGAGTTGGAACCCGCTTGCGTCCTGAAAAGCCCGGATCTGACAAAAGAAATCCTACCTGCTCTTGTAGGTAAGCCGAACGATCCGCGTGCCCTCGTTTTTCCCAGGGTGTAGCTCCTTCAGGGCCTGTTCCCACTTGGAGATGACATCGCAGATCTGCCAAAAGGCATACGGGTCAGCCTCAAGTCATAAGACATATGGAAGCTCCTACATCATTTCCGGTTCTGTCGGCTGACTGCATCGGCTATAGCCAGAGACAAAGGCACTTGTCTTTCCAAAAACGTTAGATGTCCTGTGTGAGCCCGGGAGGACTTTTAAATGTAGCCGATTCACTGTCTTTGATGGGCTGGTTAAACCCGATGGAACAGTTTCAGCAACCATAATGAAAATAAAGTGGAAGCACCACTTTTATCATTGACGGGGTGGAATTAAATTACAGTTTATGCTGGAATACGTCTACGTCTGAAAATCAAAAAAGGCACAAAAAGTCTGCTCAGCCTCAGATTGTCAAAACAGTCCTCAACAACTCCCCGCTGATTTTTTCCCTAAATTATTAGGTAACATGAGACTAATGATTTGTCTAGATACACCACAGAAGGCCAAAAGCCTCAGTAGTGTTTGGAGGGGGTTTCTTCCATCCACTTATGTCCAGCGACCCGCGTTCCCACCTTGGCGGACGGCTGCAGGCAGTGCTCCAGGTCTTTGCCAGACGGATCATCAGTGAAGAGGGCAAAACCAGACAGCTGAGGCTTCCTCATGCAAATCCTCTGGTTCAGCGTGTTGAGGAACTCTTCGACCGTCGTGGAGCCATCGAAACCCACCACCTGCAGTGCACGAGAAAACAAAGGACGCGCACTGATGAAACAAAAGTAGTTTCAGAGCCTGCAGTTCCTGCAATATGGTCTAACATCTGCCTCCTATCGAGGAGGAAAGTAATAGTTCAGAACTGCAGATGGAGACTTGCTGTAATGACCAGTTGGGGCTTGTTTGTCAAAGCCGCTGCTGCTTTTACTGTCCTTCATTATAGGTGGTGCAAAACTGATCTGGCAATAACGACCGTGCATGTTATTAATCAGGGTATTTGTAGCAACATTTTCACTCGACACAAACACCCTGCATTGTTTTTTACCGTAGTGCTATTTTTTATTTTTAGTCCCCAGCAAGACGAGACAAGATGACCAGTCCCTCTGTGGCTATGTGTTACCTGATAGGTGTTGTTCATGAAGTGGACTGGGATGCTGAATGGCAGCGAATGGTGGTAGGGGTTCCTCAGCAGGATGGAGACGATCTCCATACGGGAAGGCTTTGCCTCCCGCTCTCCGTTCTGCAGCGTTCTCTCCACGGACCTCTGACAGTACACCGCATATTTCCCCACCTCGCTCCTGTGTGGGGGAAATAAAAAAAAAAACAAAACAAAAAAAAAACAAAACGAGATAGAGATGTAAATGATAGGCTAAAAAAACAACTTCCTCAGAACAGGTTTTGGGTACTTTGGGGTTTTTCTGCCATATTGTGTGGGATCGGCGGTGGGCTAGGGGCTCGAGCCGGTTCACCTCGGGTCGGCGTTGCGTTGTAGGTACTGTCTCAGGTACCAGAGGAAATGTTGCTGAGGAAGGAACAGGGCCACGCACAGGGACAGCAGCTGCCAGCACTACGGGAGGAGGTGGTAAAAAAGGAGAAATACAGGGTAACTGGACAGCCCAGAGACCGGAAACGCTCTGCCTCACATTATCAGAGTGACCATAAAAAGAAAAAATAAAGCAAATGTATAATCCAAGTGTATAACCACTTTTTCCTGCTCTCTCTTCCACCACTTTTGATTTACCCTGCATCTGTTTTGTCTTTAGTGGGCACCAGCCTGACCTGCGTGAGGGAGTAGTTGTGCGGCGTCCGGTGGTTGGTCTGCTTGATGAGCTGGCAGTACATTTCATTCTGCAGCTCCGGGTGGGTCAGGCACACTTGCAGAGCGTTCTGGGCCAGCGACGTGTGGTAGTCGACGGACGGGGACTCGACCAGCACGTTGATGAAGAGTTGACAGGACTGCAAAGAAAAGGAAAGACGCTTTCACTGCAGAGGGTGGTACGGAATCCCGAACAGCTACCAGCAGGTGGAGGCAGAGGCACACCGGAAACTCCGGACTTAGCGGACGCAACACGTTGCCAACGAAATCACCAGTGAAATAAACAGAACACTGGGCGATGACAATAATCAGGTCAGAAAAACAAAACAAAAATCTGTAAAAACATCTGTAAAAACAACGAAAATATCACGGCATGGTGGTCAGTAAGTGCCTCAGTGTGAGGAGAAAAAACAGGGAACCTATTTTTTTCTCATTCACTGCAGTGGTCGAAGACGAACAACTGACTTAACAGTTTTCATCGGTCTTGGATTAATAGTCCAAAGACATGAAGCAGAGCCCAGGCTTAACAAGCATGTCGCCTCCATTCATTCTTTTTTTTTGGTGCTTTTTTTTCCCCTCTTTTTTAAAGAACTGATCCATTCACCCTTCAATCCCACATGCCTACTGCAGCTGATGGGGCTCGCGAAGCGTGAGTCAGGCAAGCGGGGGGCTCCTGGGTGGGCGCACCAAAGGGCTATGGAGTTGAAAGGAGAGGAAAAGGATCCGGCGTCTTTCTACGAGGTCCCTGTTTTGCTCTGATCCCATTTCTTCCCCCCCCTCAACCTGTGGCTTCCGTATCCATTGCTGCCGCTTTCTGAAGGCCCTGACCTCCCATCTCCCCTCTTTAAAGAGGGCTCCTTTCACACTGGTGGTAAACCAGAGGAATGGTTAGCCTCAATCAGAGCAGATAATCAAGGCCATTATCTCGCTTCCACACTTTTAATGAGCTGGGGCCCTCATCCTTGAGCCTTTGATCTAGTTTAGAGGCGGGAGCGAAGAGAAGAAGAGGGTCACAGAGCGCATCCAGGAGTAGGAGGGCATTGGGGGGGGGGCAAACTTGAGTAGGATGGGTGACGTCTTGAACAGAAAGAGAGAGGGATTTGAAGGGTAGGATGAAAGGAAGAGGAGAATCAAAAGTAAGTGGGACGGAACAGAGGTCCGTGAGGACTGAGAGGTGGAGAGACTGACCTTGAAAAGCTTGAGAGCTTCTGTCTGCAGAGCTTCAGAGGGCAGAGTGGTGAGAGGCGAGCGGAGGCCCTCCTTACAAAAGCTCAAGGCCTCACTCCTCCACAAGGCAGATTCTGGGAAAAGAAAAAGGAAGTGCACATGCACATGCACACACACACACACACACACACACACACACACACACACACACACACGTATAAACCCACACAAACACATGCACGCAGACAAACATAAAGATTGAGTTTCAAAGCCGTAATGAGTCAGCAGCTGACAAAAACTTGCACACAGCGCTCCGGCTGTAAACACTGTCTGCAGTGTGGATTAAGGCTGTCAGACACCGTGGATCAAAATAACACGTAGCATGCTACTGAGGAAATTTGTATCCGCTTATAGAGAGACTTAGCAAGCCTCAAGCCCTCCACCTAATGCATGCGTTGAAAATATATTTTTTCTGTGTTGTCAATGAAGAATACAGGGCGACGTCTCTCGCACTGCACAGTGCTGGGATCCTGATGAGATAATTATAGTAGCAGACTTGGCGACACGAGCTCTCTACAGTCTGCTATTTATACAAAAGTTGTCTTTGTGAGGTAATTTGATTCTATAAGTTACCTCTAATTTACTTAGGAGAGCGAGGGAGGATGTTAGAATTAACCAGCTCTCTTTCGTTTTAGTGCTACAGAGTTCGGGCCGTTTGGAGAAAAGTCAAACCAAATTCAAAGCTGAGTCTCTATCTCTCAGCGTCTTCTAATAAACCGGGATCGTCATAATTCTTATACATGTAAAAACAACACACAACGTCCCGATGGCGTCAGGTTTAAGATACCGACTGTGTAAGCCGACATCAAAAATGCAAAAAAAAAAAAAGAAAAAGTAAAAACGAAGACTAAACTCAACAACGAATCAGCGATGACTTTATGAGACGCCGACGGAGCTTCTTTGCTGTCGGGTATCCATTCCTCACCTGGGTCTCCCTCGGCGTCGAGGAGTTCGCCGATGAGCTGCTCGCACTCGGTGCCCACCTTGAAGGTTGCGCTGCTGCCGGCGGCTACGGTCAGGTGATACAACCACGTGTCCTGCGCAGGGCAAAACATTCTCATTCACACACAACCAGAGATCCGGAAAAAATTTAATTTAGGCTTGAATTCGGTCCTGCATGGCGAACCACGGTTCGGCATCTGTTAAGACACTTCCGGGCTCCCGTACCTTCTCCTGCTTGGTGCCGATGAGCAGGTACGTAGGACTCTGGTCTCTGGGCTGGACCACTAAGGTGCAGTGGGAGGAGAGGAAACCTCGGCCGCCTGCTTCATAGTCCTCATCTGAATCACAGGAGCGGTCCACTTCCTGCACCGATGCCTCCCGCATCTGCAGCTGGCCCAGAGGCAACTGAAAAAAAAACACAACCAAAATTGGTAAATATCCGTACAGAAAAAAGTGTGTTGAATTAAAGAAACATATTGAATCAACAGCTGTAATCAACTATCCTTTATTTGTCAAAGGTCTATTATTCGGTACAGATTGAGACAACAGCTAAGGAGCATGTTCTCACAAGGCCTTTTTGGAGATGGGTCTTAATAATAGCTAACAAAAACACAAAATTAAAAGCAGGTGAGAGCATGTTCCGCGTAAGGACTTGTTTTGTGAACCTTGTCTTCCTGGTTGCGATAGTAGTAGAAGACTTTTCCAACCAAAGAACACCACACCAGCTTCGAGTGTCCGTGTTTGACCTGAAACCAGAGAGACAACAGCGGAAAAAGTATTGGAAAACTTTCAGGACAATCTCCTAAGACTAGCTGGCTATTTGTCAAAAGAGCTGTAATATGAGGCTTTTTATATTTGTGTGTGTGTGTGTGTGTGTGTACTCTTTGAAAGTCACACCCCAACATTTTTCTAAACAGCTTAACAGATGTTAGTCAGGGAATTTCTGATTCTACATCTGACGAGCAGATGTCCATCCCATGAGAGTACAGACGGTGTGGGTGTGCAAACTGTTAAAAACCTAATTCAGTGACTTCAACAACAATTTTAAATTCCAAACTGGCCTTTTGTTTGTTCCAAAAGCAAAATAACAACTGATTTGTACCAAATGAAAACGATCCATCAAACTCTGCTCCCCCTGCTTCATTTTTTTTATGCAGTAACGCAGTTGCATAATTATGCACCACTTTCTGAAACTGACAAACAAAAACAAAACAAAAGTGACGGTGTCACCGGAGGGTGACATCGGTGTGAGGCCAGCCGGGCATCCCTCAGCGGGGTCATCGGGGTTAACTATGCTGAGAGGCACGAGAGCCCCCCCCCCCGTCTGAAGCCGGATCATGTAGCGGGCGGATCAAAGACAACTATGCGGGAAGTAGATGGGGGGGGGCGATGTTGAGAGGACCTAGGCTCCATCGTCTCTGCTTAAGGCTGTCAGTCATCCGTCAGAGGCCCGTCGCTCACGCCCGTCAGATGCTGAAGTGTGTTGGCCAAGGGAAGGGGGGGGCAGAGAGGCTGAGGGGCAGGTGGTGGTTGGATGGGGGGTGGGGGGGCTTTAGCATTCCGGCAGCTCTGGATCCTACGGCCGTGTCCCAACGTGAAAATGGTTTTCAAGAATCTGCCTTAAGAGCACTCTGTCAAAGCCTCCCCAGCCCCGGCGGCAGACGCTCCTGAATCCGTCTGAGAGAAACCGTCGAGCCTGAAAAACGAGTCCGTGAATTTTCTGGCAGTAACCTACTCTGACATCTCCATATTATTGCGTTAAGTCGATAAATCATTTCTGTCTTATGAAAAGCAACAATGACTGAAATTCACTAGCTCCACCTAATTCCTTGCTATGGGATGTTCAATATGTACACTACTTCTACGTTTTTCTCTTAAACATCACCTTTTAAAACTGGCTTTAAATGGACTTTAAATGGAGTTTACATCTCCTACACAATACCATGTAATTTTATATTTTTTATTCATTATTTTATCTTATTATCTGGTTTTAAATGTTACTGCATATATGTACTGGTCTCTCATGTCCTTATTTAGGGCACTTTGTACCTATTAAGAAAGGTGGTATACAAATACACTTACACTTATCATCATTAATATTTTTATTGTATGTATGAGGTGCTCCTCTTTGTTTTCGTTGATAGTAAACTGAACTATCTTTCAGTTTTTGACCGTTGTTCCGACAAAACAAGCAATTTTAAGATGTCACGCAGCAATTGTTAACAACACTCACAATTATTAAAATAAAATGCCCCAGATATATCTATTTTTTCTTAGTTTTTGAGCGTAATGCTTTTATCAAATAATAACTAAAGATTTTTTTTCTTGTATAACTTTAACTCTGGTGTTTATTTAAAGTGCGGCTCCACCCTCAGCTCTGAGCCTAACTCAACCAACACCATAATTTTGACATCCCCAGGCCAGAGGGAAAAAAAAAGAAAAAAAAAAAAAAGGAGAGCAACACAGAATCTCAAGGCACTTAAGTCGCAAAGGGCTACGCTGAGCTGGAGGCCTGGCCCCCCCCCAGAATCCCCTGAGGTGGACATCGGATGCGGGGGACCACGGTGGCGCTGAGCCGCCTCAGCCCAATCCGCCTCCCACTCGAGGACGGGCGGTGGGAGAGGTTGGCCCGCCGATGTCGGATCATATGATGTTAACTCTCTCTTCTTTTTTTTTTTTACATTAATTTCACAATGGCTTACTCTACGTGAGCATTGGCCTCGCAAGGCTCTGGATGATTTACAACAGTTGGCGGCCGGTTGAGCCGTTTGACTGGAAACGGGGGAAGCAATTAGCCTGGTTCTGTCCGAAGGAAACAAAACACATGTCTAAAGTTAACTAAGTAGCACGTCATTGCTTTTTTTTATTTCTAAATATGCACAAAAACGAGGCTTCTTATTTAGTGTAAAGACATGGAAATGTTATTTTCTCATTTAACAAATAGCAAATTCCCAAAAAATGGCAAACTATTGTCAAATGACAAATCATGGCGTCCGGTTCCTGACCTTTGTGAGCCAACCTCGCGCGCTGGGCTTAGCAGTGGTCTCTGCGGCGACCGGGCTGCTGGCCTGGACTTTGAGTATGTTCTGCAGGACCCTGATCCACTCCTCCAGGATGTTGGGTGAATCCGCGGTCAGATAGAAGGTCTTCTTCTCCGTGATCAACTGGTGAGACGGGAGGCAGAAATATGGGAAAAATGCTAAGCCCGGCCGGCTGAGATAGCATCGTCGTGTCAGAGGAGATCAGAATCAGCTTCCGAAGAGCCAGGAAAACATTCCAGCCCAATGCTACACCTGATGTCATCTTAAGCTGCTTCCCTGGTATGTGGCAGTAAAGCTCTGCTGTGATGCAGTGCTATAATAAGAGTGTCGGTGCGTGAGTAGTATCACGTGCGCTCTCACAGCTGCCTCTTTCCTTTTTTTTCTTTCTTTTTTTATGCCACACTCTTTCAAACTTCAGATCTATCAAAAACTGAGCAACCATTTCAACTTTTCGCACAGCTTGTAGAAGAAACTAGGCCCAATATGCAGTGTAAATCATACTTTGCCCATCTCATAATCTTGTTACACAAAGCTAAGTAGCATCGGGGATCCTTTTCCCCCCTTTTTCCACTTACTTGAAATGTCTGTGCACCTTCTCCGCGAATTATACAGCAGGACGAGTTGAGCTCGATCTGACCCTGAGGTTTCCTGATCACGTCACTCTGAAAAACACACATTCATGCACCAAAAAAAGTCTTAATTTCTGTCCAAAATTGCACAAAAACCTCATCGGAAAATGCGGCTGCACTGATCATAGTTACGCTAATGCGCATATTTAATGACAAGGCTTTAAAACGGCACACGTGCCTTTTGCTTCGGCTAACCCGCACGAAACACGCACACAGTCTGGAAATATTCCATCGATGTTTTTCTACGCAGGCACAAAAAACCCTTAGAAGGAAGCAGGCAGGCAGGAAGGCTGTCAGCGAGACGACTCACAGGAGATTTGTAGTAGAGGATTTCTCCGTTCCTCAGGATGAACCAGCGACGTTTCCAGGCTTTCACCCGACTGCCCATCTTCAGCAGGTACCCGGACTTCTCCAGCGTCTCCTGCAGACAAAAACAGCAAGGAGAACCTTCCATTTTTTAGAAAACGATTCCTCCAGAACGTGGTTCGGTTTGATTTCTATATGTTACTCACAGATGATACTATCTTTTTGATTTAGAGATAAACAGCCCAAAGAGGACTTTACTCACAGGCCCGGTGCTTTCACAGGAGTAGGAGGACGTCCGCTGGACTTTATGTTCCGGTTCGGAGTAATCACTGTCCAGGGAGTAGGCGTCAGGAGGAATGGCATAGTCACTTTCAGAGCTTATGGAGGACATGGACACACCTGGGGCGCACGGATGATGGCATATTAAAAACAATAATAATAAAATAAAAGGTACAGTAAGAGAGACACACTGGAAGTAGTAGAAGGCAGAAAAGCACAGGAAATAAATTATACTCCTCTTGACTGAGAGCCAGAGAACAACAGGTGGGAGAAGACAGAAGGCTCTTAAAAGGAAAATCCTGGCTCTTGCACATCAGTATGTGATGTTCAGTGCATTCCTGCAGTTATTTTATTTGAGTTCCAGCGCTGAATATCTGCACTCACTGTGTTCTGCACTTTGCTTTCCCTTCAGCTGCATCATTACTTTTTCTTCAGTTAATGATTTCCAGTGTTTCTTGGTACTTTCTGCGTCGAGCGGAAAAAAGAGAAAGAAAATCCTGTCGCTACCTCTTTTACACTGGATTTCTCTCTGTGAATGAATGATAAGCGTTGGGGCAGAATGGTGCCCTTCCTAACAATTATCATTAATTTTGGGCAATATGCTGTTTTGTCTGTTCATTTTAATTGACAGGAAACATGTTGTTGCCGTGTAGCCATAACAATACATTTTTATGAGTTTGTTTATTTTTAAGATGTTATATATCTTGGATAAAGTGAAGAATTGTAAGCTTCTCACTGAGTTGAGAAAGGGCCCAAGAGGATCCCTTCCTCCGATAAAAGCACTTTCAAACTTTCAACAAAGTTTTCCCTCGTTCCCGAAAGACTGACGTCACAGAGGTTCAAGGTTTCATTGCTCTGGCTGCGTTACCTCCACCCTGGTCCAAAATCCTTACCCCGTTTGACGGCTCGCGGGCTCCCGGGGACGCTGCCCTTCCTGTCCGGGCTCAAGATGGAGGTCCGTAAACTGGCCAGGGAGCTGCTGTCATCCTCTGACCCGGAGTCTTCATCGGGCAGAGGCACGCTGCTGATCTGAGTGGCTTTCTAAGGCAAACGATAATCGAGGGATTGTGGTGAAGTGAGACGCCACCTGATGCCGTTTTGGTACAGAGGCACAGATGTAGCTGACAAGCTGCACCGACAGAGAGGCCCGAATCCGGCCGCACCGTCTCCCCTCGGCGGTAATGAACGTTTCACTCACCCCTTTCAGTGTGGTGTAGACTGGTACATTAATATTCTTGTAGATCAACTGGTTGAACGGACCTGCCGCTGGATACTGGGGTAAATTGGACCCTTAAGCATAAACAGGAAAAGAGTTATTCAAAATTATGCTCATTCAATGTTTATTTTTCGGAGACGAGGGCACGGCACGGCTCAACGCCACATAGCACGGCATCATTAGCTTAAGGCAAGATGTATGTAGCTTTTGCCAAACAGTGGCCACTGTGGGGGCCTCGGGCGGGGGAGGAAGTGACATCGAAGGCGGCGCCGTCACATCTGGACCGCACTCGGCGAGATGGACAGGCCGTACCCACACACAGGCTTAGAACGGCGTTCCGCTGGCTTCCCCGTTGCATTATAGTGCGTATACCTGGATTTTATAATGCTTCGCTGTGATAGCAGTGTGGACGTTAGTGCAGAGGATGACTGCTGCAGGAGACTCACCTCGTCCGGGGCCCCGGGCTCCGGGACTGGCCTCCGATACTCTCATTCCCGACTTAGCCACAGCGTAGATACGACTCTCCTGCAGAGAGAGAGAGAAAAAAAAAAAAATCAGAAATTCTTCTTCTCACTTCAATCGGAAAAATCAGTTTAAAGCACCTTTAGGCAGCACAGCACCTTGGCATCGAGATCTTTGCTTAATACTCTTTAAAGTAATAGTGTGACATTTTGGAAAGTACAATTATTGGCTTTCTTGTCAAGAGTTTCATAATAACATTAACACCACTCTCATGTCTTGCTGAATAGGAAGTTTTACAGCCAGCAGCCGGTTGGCTTAGCTTGGCACAAAGACAAAAAAACAGGGGTAAGAAGTTAGTCTGGCTCCCCCTGCAACAAAATCCTCCACACCCTGAAAGCCCCCAAATTAAAACATGAAAATCCCATCGCAAAACGACAAGCTGTGCTTTTTACAGGGAGTTATGGGCTGGACTGTTTGGCTCCACCGGTGGTCCCAACCAAGAAATAGTCCGATGAATAAACCACCATAAAACAGTAAATTGCTGTTTTTGCACTTCTGTTTATGTCTGTATTAAACAAATGAGATATAATACATCAATTATCTGGCTTTAGAGTTGTTGGTAGGT
Source organism: Istiophorus platypterus (assembly GCA_016859345.1). NCBI lineage: Eukaryota > Metazoa > Chordata > Actinopteri > Istiophoriformes > Istiophoridae > Istiophorus > Istiophorus platypterus. Next base: position 7,133,350 of record CM029120.1, read on the forward strand.
GGATTTTGTCAACTTTGGAAAGAGTCAGGGCCAACAGCCCCCCCCTCCCTTTTTTTTATTCTTTGTTCTAAGCTAAGTGGTTGCTGGTGGTAGTGTCATATTAACTATATAGACACAAGATTAGCACAAATCTTCTCATCTAACTCTCAAAAACAAAGCAAATACACATAATTCTCAAAATGTCAAGCTATTAATTTAATCTCTAATGGATTCTATGAGCTGACACCTTTGGGTGGTGACTTAAACAAAAGAGATTGTAGATCTAACTGATGCTCATGCTTGCAGATAAGATTCTTACAGCATAAAATAATACAAGAAACATGCAGAAGTCGAACTGATAACACTTTCACATACCCATGAGGGGAAGCGGTGTAAAGGAGGCGTCGGAGGCTTGAGAATTTCTGGATCCAGCCGCTCCAGCTCCTCTGCAAGACCCACAAAGGAGACCCCGTCCCGGGACGACTCCTCCGATCCCGGCCCCTCCACCACCCCGTCCATGCCGTCAGGGAGCCCATCATCAATGTCTGTTTCCTCCACCACCTGAGAGAAGGACGAGGGGGCGGTGCCGCTGCTCTTAAGGGTGGAGGAGGTAGAGGATGGGGTCATGATGTCTATGTTCACGTTGAGGTGGTGAAGTCGGTCCAGGCTGGGCTGCGGCTGGCTGTAGTGCTTCTTGACCAGCTGGATGCTGTCTCGGGGGGTGAGCGGAGTTCGTACTTTGGGTAAGGTCATGCTGGCGCCCGACTGGCGGACCTGAGGCTGGGGAGGATTGGGAAAGGGGTTGTTGGTGGAAGGGGAGCGAGACAAAAGCGGGCTCTTGGGCGTCGCACCAACGGACAACTCCGGCGAGCCCGGCCCCCGGGCCATCTCGTAAGCGGAGGACGAGGACGAAGAGGACGAGGACGAGTGGAGGCACTGGGAGCGGAACTTGCTGTTGAGCTCGTCGGAGGAGTTTTCTCTGTCCGAGCCGCCCTCCTGGCCCTCCCCGCACACTGGGAACTCCGGTCTGCCGATGGAGACGGGGCTGCCGGTGCCGTCCCTGCTCCGACACTGAGCGAGAGCATCGTGGGCTGCGAGGTCTCCGAGGCAAATCCCTACGCCGACCTGCTCGGGAAATCTCTTCACATCTGGGAGGAGAGGGAATCGGGCGTAATTACATGTGGCCTAAGTATGAAGCAGAAGGAGCTGTCATGTTCAACAACATACAAAAAACATTGCACCTAAAGTCACTGTTCATACATATGCTGAGTATGTTCCCAACAGTGGATGTGCTACTTTGGCTGTGTCACCAAGCTACACTGTGGAGAAAAATATGAGGGTTTGGAAGACACCCGATATATTAATCACTGGTTCGGAAGTGGTTTATGCTGCAGTTGTAGTTTTGAAAGTTTCAGTGGAAGTTTTTACTATTTTGAAACGTTTTGTTCGGCACGTTACTCCAGGTCGCTGTTAGAATCTGCTGTCGTCCATGGAGGAGAAACTAAAACATAAAAATAATACCAGACAAGGAACACAATAGGATTTAGCATAAAAAACTAATACGAAATGGTTTGCGATACCAAGCATATGATGCCATAATCTACGATACTAATGGTTTACTATTCCTCTGTCTTAAAAACATTAAACCAGGTACATTAGCACTGAGCATTGTCATTTATCTACCAGCAGAATTTTGCCTGATATTCACTAGGTCCGGTTCCCGTCACGCGATCGGCTCCGGCTTCGGGTAAAAGTAAAACTGCATCTAAGGCTTCTCGCCACCCAACCCCGAGATGAAAATGAAGCCCGGACGCCGCACCTGCCGGTGGGGTCTTGACATTAGAGGTGGCCGCACGGGGGCCCGTCTGTCTCCAGCTGTCATCTTGGGCCGGCGGCGTGCCGGGGCAACTGGGAGGGAAGAGCGGGCTGCTGGGAACCAGGTGGGCGTCCATTACAGGGGAGCTGGCGGGGGATCCCGAGGATGCAGGTTTCTCTAAGAACGCTGGAAGAGGAGGACAGCACCGGTGACACAGGCTCTTTTGTCCCAGACCTCTGGGAATATTCTCAAATTGATTAATGCTGTACTTGTCCACATGACTTTTTTACCGTACTGGCAACAAAATACTCCCATTCAGTGGGTTGACAGTAATTCAGATTTAATTTAGATGCTAGTATTTCCCGTCATCATTAAATTAAGGCACAAAATGTCCTCATCCACAGTGGATGTCTCGTCCATCCTTTAAACCAAACTGTGTAACGAATACTTCACTGTTTAGAGAAATGCTCCCATTCATTTTCTTTGCCGCGAGATGTGACGGTCAATGTACTAACATTGTAGTTTGTCCTGCAGCAGCATTATCTGTTCCGTCTGCTTCAAGTTGGCCATTTTCAGCTGCTGGTTCTCTTGCTCCATCTGCAACAAAGGTACATGCAAATCAAACACAAGCCAGAGTAGCGTATATGTGCATATGTACATATACACATCTATATATACACTATATATATATACACCATTTATTCACAAAATGAAAACCAGGAACTGCTTCACTGCTGTAGCTGATCTGTGGATCTAAACTTGCCTGGACTTACCTCTCTAAGCTTAAAGGTGACCCAGTCTTTAATCTTTGCAGCTTTCTCCTCAATGATTTTCGCCTCCTGGGCTCTGACTAAGATCTGAGGTCGCAGAAAACAGAGGTTGTGGATTATTTCAACCTACAGTTTATGCACATAAATGGACATTTCTGTTCCTTATCCGACGGCTCCGTCCATACCTGTTTTTCCAGCTGCATCTCTAATCTCTTTATAACAGCATCTTTCTCTTGAACCTGACTGGTCAGGTCTTGATACTTTCTGCACAACGAACTCTCCGATTCGCTGGTGTGGACGTTTGCGGACTTCAGCTTCTCTTCCATCACATGGATCTGAGATGCACAATTAAGAGGAGTGAATGCACGGGCACGGCCAAGGGGGCGGCTCAAATTTGCATGGTTTGCATGGTTCGTTTAGTTTTGAGGGGCGGCAGATGAAGCCAAGGAAAAAAAAAATAACACGAAGGATATTTTTTTGCCAACTCTGAGGAGAAAAAAAAAATCTCTCTTAGCCCTGGGGTATTTCTTCTTTTGAAAAAAAGGGCACCACTAAATTACCACCTATAGTAAACACCTGGAGCCGCCAGTAATGGCAGCAAATCGGAGATTAAACCCAACAGTGAGAGAAACGAGTACGTGTGAGCTGTATGAGGCTTCTTATCCTCAAGCCAACACTCTCCCTTTGTCAAGTCACATCAAAGGTTGACTAACTGGTGGTTAGGAGCCCGACAAACAACATAAAATCCAACTACACTTTATGGATCCCAAATTTAGGATCCTGACTTTGGTTATTGATGAGCATGAAAGTCCCTTCCTGAACTTGGAAACTGTAGTTTTGGAAGAAAAAAAGAAAAGAAAAGAAAAGAAATTCGTTCGAGATCAACTTGGTAGCTTTTTCTCGAGCCTCCAAGCCACAAATCACAGCTTTTCATTGTGGACGAACTTCGCTGTCAAGTCTCTGCTCGAAAACAAACCGAGCGAACTCGAATCGCTGAGAGAGAGAGAAAGAGAGAGACCGTGGGATGCGGTTGAAAGCTCTGGAACAAGCGAGCGAGTGGACCGTGTGTTAAGTTATTTATGTCAAAACACTCGATGCATTGAAAAGAAAAAATGCAATCCGTTTTAAACATCCGTTCAGTTCTCGGGGGAAAAGATAATCGTAGCCTTAAAGGGTTTTAAATGTACTTATTATAAATTTTGATGGTTATTCATTTTCTACTTTTTAAATGATAATTTCATTAATAACATACATAATCTTATAATCCTCCAATCAATCAAACGTTTATTTCTATAGGAACAAGTATATGGTGTGAACCACAGCACTTACAGCCTGCTTCACTGCCGTGCAAAGATCATTTGCACCTTCACAATAAAAGGGAAAGTAAGGTTTCACGGGTGGCGCTCAGGAGGATGCCAACTGCCCCTCTACCTGTTTCTCGGCGCTCTCGGCCCGCTGGTCGGCCTCCGTCACCCTCTGCTCCAGCTCCTGCATCTGTGACGGAGACAAAAAAGGGGTTACCATGGTTTCCCCACCCAGTTCAGTCAGTCCCCGACAAGGGACGGTCGCGGGAAAATCCTGGGCTCCCATATAGTCGGAGCCGGGCTCCGTCCGCTCCACGGCAGTTACAATGAATACACCTGGAGCAGGGAGGTGCAGGTTTAGAGCAAGGAACGACCTGTAACCTGCTATAGAAAGGCCACACACACACACACACACACCTACAAATGCATGAAGACACACTTAATCCATCATAATCACTACTGCCATGGGGAAAGCAATCAAAAGATTAATGTACTGGGAGGTTTTTACCGGAGCAGCCTATTAGGAAAGCATTTCTATTCAATACCTAATCAAGGAAATCTTGCTATATCTGGACTGGACTGCAACAACAGAGGAGGTGGAGCCAGGGGGCATGTAGACGCTTTCAGAGACAAAAACGCTGCCCGTCCGACACACACACACACACACACACACACACACACACACACACACGCACACACACACACGAGTGCATGCACAAATATACCCCCAAATGCTTGTTCACACACCAGGATGCTCTTTTCTGCTGAGTTCAGTGACCCAGCTGAAAGGAGAGCAAACACTAATGGATTCACTCGGCCTGAGAAAGGCATTTGAATTCCTCCCGTCATCCTCGCTCCCTTTGTCCTTGCTCCTGCCTCCTCGTTACCTCCACAAGGCACCCCCCCCAACCCACCCCCCATTCCACCACTTGCACTATTAACTAACGCTCCACTAGGGCCAGGGCCGCTTCCTGGAGAGGCGGCTGCAGGTGGAGATCAATTGGTCGGCGGTGGGATGACTCCTCCTCGCCTCGAGGTCAAAGAGCTTCCGCGGGTGAGTTGAAGGGAGGAGGAGGCGGGCGAGCGAGCACCCCGGGCGGAGACGAAGCGCCTCAGAGGTCACGGTGCTGGAGAGACGTGAGAGGGGGCCGTAGGAAGGGGCCGTCCAAGGGCCCCCACCCCGGAAACTGCCCAATCAAGTTAGGGGGTCACGAGGTGGAGGTGGCTGGACCTTGAGGCATAGAGGACCTTCATCATAGGCCGAGCGCTACTGTAAAGAAACTGCACGAGCGTCTGAACCCAGTTCGAACGGGAGACTGCTGTCGTGTCAGAACCGTCGGGCCGAAGAAGAAGAACCCGGCGCCATTTTTGGGAAGACCCAGATCAATTGCCGTGAAAGCGAAGCTTTCGCTCTCTCGCGTGGTTTATGGTCTGTCCAGTTTACCCGAGTCCCAAGTCGCGTCGAGCAGGTGGGAGACAACTATGTCTGCTATCCAGCATCTGTCGGGTCACAGTGCAACAGCCTGACTGCTGTCGCGGAGAAGTCTGAAAATGGATGAGCCGGGGGGCCGGGGGTCGAGGGTCGGGGGGGGGGGGGGGGGTCATGTTTCGTAGAACAGTTTCAGTTGTTCCCCTGGAGGATAAATAAAAAAAGAAGAAGCCTATATACTATATTATTCAGTTCCATGAAGCCAGCAATGATTTCATTTCACCAGGAAATATTCTCTGTGTATCCAGAGCCTGATATTTCTGGTCAACTTGTTGTCAGAATTTGAAATTAAATAAATAAATAAATCGTCAACAACAAAACGTCGTTTTGTTTTGTTTTTTGTTCGGAGTTTTTTCCTTCTGTTTCCTTTCGATGTTCACGCGAACAGGATCTGATCCAAATCTCCAAATGGTAAAATCGCTCTACATGCTGGTGACAATGATCCCAAAAAGACGAATGAATAAATAAATAAAAATAAAAAAGCCATTTTTTTGAAACAGTAGAAAAAGTTAAAGGGAAGTCGCCCAAAATCGGTTTTGCTGTGAAGTATCCTTTAACTGAGTGTTTCAGCTGAGTCTCGGCTTTAATCATCAACTCTCACATCTCAGGCTCAGTAGTAACTGGTTCAATCATTAACCGTTAAAACCGCCGAACCGTCAGAGACGGTTGTAAGAACGAACGTGTGAATGGGAGAGAAAATAATAAAATACCGAAAGGTGTTAAGACTGAGGAGCGCACGCGTGCACGCACACACACACACAAAGGGGAGCACTAGCACTTCCTTTGAAACACAACTATAACGTGGTGATCGCTACGCCACAGGGATTATCTCCTCAATCCGCTTTAATCCCGTGACAGATGTGGATATGGGGAAAAGGGATGGACATTTTAATCAGCGAGACATCGGATGGGACCCCACAGGAGAAAAAAAGGAAAAGCTAAAGAAAAGAGCCGGTTCTTTCCTCTCAGAGAGGAAAAGCCAAACAGCCTCAACATCAAAACACGGATCCAGGCGCTGGAGCTATTAAAAAGGGGCCGATCCAAACAGATCTTCTCACGAAAATAAATATTTATACACACACATGCCCACGGACACACACACACGCACACACACACACACACACAAAGGGAGCACTAGCACTTCCTTTGAAACACAACTATAACGTGGTGATCGCTACGCCACAGGGATTATCTCCTCAATCCGCTTTAATCCCGTGACAGATGTGGATATGGGGAAAAGGGATGGACATTTTAATCAGCGAGACATCGGATGGGACCCCACAGGAGAAAAAAGGAAAAGCTAAAGAAAAGAGCCGGTTCTTTCCTCTCAGAGAGGAAAAGCCAAACAGCCTCAACATCAAAACACGGATCCAGGCGCTGGAGCTATTAAAAAGGGGCCGATCCAAACAGATCTTCTCACGAAAATAAATATTTATACACACACATGCCCACGGACACACACACACACACACAAAGGGAGCACTAGCACTTCCTTTGAAACACAACTATAACGTGGTGATCGCTACGCCACAGGGATTATCTCCTCAATCCGCTTTAATCCCGTGACAGATGTGGATATGGGGAAAAGGGATGGACATTTTAATCAGCGAGACATCGGATGGGACCCCACAGGAGAAAAAAGGAAAAGCTAAAGAAAAGAGCCGGTTCTTTCCTCTCAGAGAGGAAAAGCCAAACAGCCTCGACATCAAAACACGGATCCAGGCGCTGGAGCTATTAAAAAGGGGCCGATCCAAACAGATCTTCTCACGAAAATAAATATTTATACACACACATGCCCACGGACACACACACACACACACACACACACAAAGGGAGCACTAGCACTTCCTTTGAAACACAACTATAACGTGGTGATCGCTACGCCACAGGGATTATCTCCTCAATCCGCTTTAATCCCGGGACAGATGTGGATATGGGGAAAAGGGATGGACATTTTAATCAGCGAGACATCGGATGGGACCCCACAGGAGAAAAAAGGAAAAGCTAAAGAAAAGAGCCGGTTCTTTCCTCTCAGAGAGGAAAAGCCAAACAGCCTCAACATCAAAACACGGATCCAGGCGCTGGAGCTATTAAAAGGGCCGATCCAAACAGATCTTCTCACGAAAATAAATATTTATACACACACATGCCCACGGACACACACACACACACACACACACAAAAACACACAAAGGGGAGCACTAGCACTTCCTTTGAAACACAACTATAACGTGGTGATCGCTACGCCACAGGGATTATCTCCTCAATCCGCTTTAATCCCGTGACAGATGTGGATATGGGGAAAAGGGATGGACATTTTAATCAGCGAGACATCGGATGGGACCCCACAGGAGAAAAAAGGAAAAGCTAAAGAAAAGAGCCGGTTCTTTCCTCTCAGAGAGGAAAAGCCAAACAGCCTCAACATCAAAACACGGATCCAGGCGCTGGAGCTATTAAAAAGGGGCCGATCCAAACAGATCTTCTCACGAAAATAAATATTTATACACACACATGCCCACGGACACACACACACACAAAGGGAGCACTAGCACTTCCTTTGAAACACAACTATAACGTGGTGATCGCTACGCCACAGGGATTATCTCCTCAATCCGCTTTAATCCCGTGACAGATGTGGATATGGGGAAAAGGGATGGACATTTTAATCAGCGAGACATCGGATGGGACCCCACAGGAGAAAAAAGGAAAAGCTAAAGAAAAGAGCCGGTTCTTTCCTCTCAGAGAGGAAAAGCCAAACAGCCTCAACATCAAAACACGGATCCAGGCGCTGGAGCTATTAAAAAGGGGCCGATCCAAACAGATCTTCTCACGAAAATAAATATTTATACACACACATGCCCACGGACCCACACACACACAAAGGGAGCACTAGCACTTCCTTTGAAACACAACTATAACGTGGTGATCGCTACGCCACAGGGATTATCTCCTCAATCCGCTTTAATCCCGTGACAGATGTGGATATGGGGAAAAGGGATGGACATTTTAATCAGCGAGACATCGGATGGGACCCCACAGGAGAAAAAAGGAAAAGCTAAAGAAAAGAGCCGGTTCTTTCCTCTCAGAGAGGAAAAGCCAAACAGCCTCGACATCAAAACACGGATCCAGGCGCTGGAGCTATTAAAAAGGGGCCGATCCAAACAGATCTTCTCACGAAAATAAATATTTATACACACACATGCCCACGGACACACACACACACACACACACACACACACACACACAAAGGGGAGCACTAGCACTTCCTTTGAAACACAACTATAACGTGGTGATCGCTACGCCACAGGGATTATCTCCTCAATCCGCTTTAATCCCGTGACAGATGTGGATATGGGGAAAAGGGATGGACATTTTAATCAGCGAGACATCGGATGGGACCCCACAGGAGAAAAAAGGAAAAGCTAAAGAAAAGAGCCGGTTCTTTCCTCTCAGAGAGGAAAAGCCAAACAGCCTCAACATCAAAACACGGATCCAGGCGCTGGAGCTATTAAAAAGGGGCCGATCCAAACAGATCTTCTCACGAAAATAAATATTTATACACACACATGCCCACGGACACACACACACGCGCTCCTCCTCCTCCTCCTCCTCCTCCTCCTCCTCCTCCTCCTCCTCCTCCTCCTCCTCCTCCTCCTCCTCCTCCTCCTCCTCCTCCTCCTCCTCCTCCTCCTCCTCCTCCTCCTCCTCCTCCTCCTCCTCCTCCTCCTCCTCCTCCTCCTCCTCCTCCTCCTCCTCCTCCTCCTCCTCCTCCTCCTCCTCCTCCTCCTCCTCCTCCTCCTCCTCCTCCTCCTCCTCCTCCTCCTCCTCCTCCTCCTCCTCCTCCTCCTCCTCCTCCTCCTCCTCCTCCTCCTCCTCCTCCTCCTCCTCCTCCTCCTCCTCCTCCTCCTCCTCCTCCTCCTCCTCCTCCTCCTCCTCCTCCTCCTCCTCCTCCTCCTCCTCCTCCTCCTCCTCCTCCTCCTCCTCCTCCTCCTCCTCCTCCTCCTCCTCCTCCTCCTCCTCCTCCTCCTCCTCCTCCTCCTCCTCCTCCTCCTCCTCCTCCTCCTCCTCCTCCTCCTCCTCCTCCTCCTCCTCCTCCTCCTCCTCCTCCTCCTCCTCCTCCTCCTCCTCCTCCTCCTCCTCCTCCTCCTCCTCCTCCTCCTCCTCCTCCTCCTCCTCCTCCTCCTCCTCCTCCTCCTCCTCCTCCTCCTCCTCCTCCTCCTCCTCCTCCTCCTCCTCCTCCTCCTCCTCCTCCTCCTCCTCCTCCTCCTCCTCCTCCTCCTCCTCCTCCTCCTCCTCCTCCTCCTCCTCCTCCTCCTCCTCCTCCTCCTCCTCCTCCTCCTCCTCCTCCTCCTCCTCCTCCTCCTCCTCCTCCTCCTCCTCCTCCTCCTCCTCCTCCTCCTCCTCCTCCTCCTCCTCCTCCTCCTCCTCCTCCTCCTCCTCCTCCTCCTCCTCCTCCTCCTCCTCCTCCTCCTCCTCCTCCTCCTCCTCCTCCTCCTCCTCCTCCTCCTCCTCCTCCTCCTCCTCCTCCTCCTCCTCCTCCTCCTCCTCCTCCTCCTCCTCCTCCTCCTCCTCCTCCTCCTCCTCCTCCTCCTCCTCCTCCTCCTCCTCCTCCTCCTCCTCCTCCTCCTCCTCCTCCTCCTCCTCCTCCTCCTCCTCCTCCTCCTCCTCCTCCTCCTCCTCCTCCTCCTCCTCCTCCTCCTCCTCCTCCTCCTCCTCCTCCTCCTCCTCCTCCTCCTCCTCCTCCTCCTCCTCCTCCTCCTCCTCCTCCTCCTCCTCCTCCTCCTCCTCCTCCTCCTCCTCCTCCTCCTCCTCCTCCTCCTCCTCCTCCTCCTCCTCCTCCTCCTCCTCCTCCTCCTCCTCCTCCTCCTCCTCCTCCTCCTCCTCCTCCTCCTCCTCCTCCTCCTCCTCCTCCTCCTCCTCCTCCTCCTCCTCCTCCTCCTCCTCCTCCTCCTCCTCCTCCTCCTCCTCCTCCTCCTCCTCCTCCTCCTCCTCCTCCTCCTCCTCCTCCTCCTCCTCCTCCTCCTCCTCCTCCTCCTCCTCCTCCTCCTCCTCCTCCTCCTCCTCCTCCTCCTCCTCCTCCTCCTCCTCCTCCTCCTCCTCCTCCTCCTCCTCCTCCTCCTCCTCCTCCTCCTCCTCCTCCTCCTCCTCCTCCTCCTCCTCCTCCTCCTCCTCCTCCTCCTCCTCCTCCTCCTCCTCCTCCTCCTCCTCCTCCTCCTCCTCCTCCTCCTCCTCCTCCTCCTCCTCCTCCTCCTCCTCCTCCTCCTCCTCCTCCTCCTCCTCCTCCTCCTCCTCCTCCTCCTCCTCCTCCTCCTCCTCCTCCTCCTCCTCCTCCTCCTCCTCCTCCTCCTCCTCCTCCTCCTCCTCCTCCTCCTCCTCCTCCTCCTCCTCCTCCTCCTCCTCCTCCTCCTCCTCCTCCTCCTCCTCCTCCTCCTCCTCCTCCTCCTCCTCCTCCTCCTCCTCCTCCTCCTCCTCCTCCTCCTCCTCCTCCTCCTCCTCCTCCTCCTCCTCCTCCTCCTCCTCCTCCTCCTCCTCCTCCCTCGTCCAAACATTCCCGATGTCATCGAAGTAATTTCCAACTAATCCATCGCCGGCGAGGAAACCATCCGTCCCCGAGCGCGTCGTCTTCTCTCATCCACCGTCTCCTCTTCGTTTTACCCTCAACAATGCGTCACGGATGTAGCGGCATAGCTAGCTATATAGCTAGCTGCGTAGGAACGTGACAGCTGCTTTTCTCGACCCTGTTCGCCAAGCTCGGATCTGTCTCTTGTTCATCGATGTGACAATGAGCGCAACGCCATACCGACATAAAGAGACCCGACATTTTCTTTTTACAATAGAGGAATACGTCGTTTGGTGCGATGGCACGGCCCACGGCCTTTGGCTACACGGCCTTTGGCTACACGGGCGACGGCTGCTGTTACGTTTTGGTTCTTTTCGTGGGAGTAGGTGACGACGGAAACACAGAGTACGACCAGCTTTAACTTTTAGTACCAGTTACCAGCAATAAGCTACAATAAGCTACAAGGACTTGCAGATGGCCGACGTTGATCCTCCTCCGGGGTTTTCACATTAGAACCGTTTATCGAAGACTTTCTCTCGCTTTTATTATACACCGCGAACGTTAGCGAGGGCGCGTACGCGAGCGTGGGGGCATCGCTGCCCGGAGGCCTGACGGATCCTGACGACGGGGGGTGCCGACCCGCCTGATGAACCACTCGACCGCTCCAGGGTTGAGAGGCGGTGCAGCCGCGGCAGCGCTCCGGAAACAGGAGAAGCGGCCCGGGGCTATTCGGGCCTGCGGGGACGGGGCCACCTGCGAAGCCGCCGGAGGGAAAAACCGACTGGAAACTGTCGGAGAGCCAGGACAGGAGAAGAGTTTTCCTGCTACCGAGCTCGTTCCTCCTCCTCTCCCTCGTCCAAACATTCCCGATGACAGTCGATTACTTTCCGGAGCGTCTGGCAATCGGAGGCTTTACGGGACGGCCCCGGCTTTACGAGCGCTGGGCCGGCTGCTCGCGGTCGCTCCCCCGACCTGAGGGGAAGCACTGGGAGCGATGAGTTAAAGCTCAGACATTCTTTTGGCCGTAACTGCAGCCAACCCCCGATGACACAGAGCGAGCGGCAGCGAATGTTTAGCAAACAAGCTGAGTAATCTCATCCGTCTCCGAGCGCAGCCATAAACACACAGTCATCCGCACCTGCATCTCTGGCTGATTCACATGCCTTGATTGTTTCCTCCTGGACGAAAACACTTGAGGATACTACCAATGTGAAGAAGAGGAGGAGGAGGAGGAGCTGCTGGTCTTCGCAGGAATGCAACCCGACCAGATTAAACCGCATGAACAATAGTACTAGAGTTCAAATGGCTGCACATTCAGGTCATATTGAACTATCAGTGCCAAAGCGGTGTCGGATCACGTCGTCGGGAGAAAATAACATGACACCATTTCACCATTTCTCTCTCTGGCTTAAGTGCGACACCTATAACTTCTTTCTACCTGAAATTCTGTTACGTCTCAGTTTTTATTTATGTTTTTTCTCTGTCCTGCCAAAAGTAGGATCCCGGTTAAACGATGAACCGGCAGGTTTCTCTTTCACAAGCCGCCTCTCGGCATCTTGTGTTGTTGCGAGACCCCTGAATTTCCCGGTCAGTCTTCGCTGTGATCCACGGCTAAAGTCAGAAACTCTCGAGCTAGTGAGGTAAAGGAGGATGCTGCAGATGAAACTCAGTTGTTGTTTTGTTATTTTTGTTTCGTTTTTTTGTTTGTTTGTTTTTTCCTGCGTGGCGGCTGGCCGAAGGAGCTCAGCTCGGGTAAAATTGTAGCATAACAACCAAAACGAACCACGCGCATTAAACTCACCATTTGCTAAAGCTGCCCTGAAATTTTTTACTAGTATGCATACGTGGCGAAAACACATTTCTCAGAGTTGGCAGCGCAAAGTTTAGAACTAGGCTAAGTTTGAAGCTGCGTACAAAATCACCCCGAATTTATCATATAGCGCATTAAGGTCCCTGGGGGTCATTGTGGCGAAAAGGGCAGGGACACGCGGGCGACCTCCTCCGACGCGCCTCCAGCAGCCGAGCGCAGACAATAGCATGTTGCTGCCCCCTGCGGGGCAACCTCCGCGTCTTATAGATCTCATTTATACGGATGCAAATGCCACAGATTTATACCTTCTGGAAACTCAGCTGCTGCACATTATTGGGTAAACTGCTGGACGGGGATTAGCGAGTGAGCGAAGAAGGGCAGCGATCTCATCCCACCCCCCCCCGGCGACGCTCCGCCCTCCTACCTTCTCCGCCAGCAGCTCTCGGATCTTCCCCGCCTGGAGCCGGAACCTCAGCAGCTGCACCTCCAGAGCGACGCAGCGCTGCTGCCAGTCCACGCCGGCCGCTCCGACGGCTCCGGGGCCGCCGCTCTCCAGCACGTCGGCCATGGCGAGGATTCAGGGCCCCGCCTCGGACCTCAGACCGGACTGGAGGGAAAAAGGAAAGAAAGCCAAGACGACTCAGAACCTTATGCTCATGTGATTTGAGTTTGCTGTTAAGGATGTGACGCATTAACTCTAACGTAAATCACAGTAATTGGGCGGCGTTACGTTATATCAGCCCCGATTTGATGCACACATAATCCTACAAGGGTTTTTTTGTTTGTTTGGTTTTTTTACCCGACGAGCGACCTGACCTCTTGCCAACGCACGCCGACCACACTTCCCATGATTCAGAGAGGAAGTGTGAGTAAAGCGAACACCAAGGATGAGTCGGCAGTGCCACGGGCTTCGATCAAAGCTCACTCTCGCTTCACCGCGGAGAAACATCCGCCGCCCGAGGCCAACCCCCCCCCCCGTTCCCCGAGTTCGCCGCATGCCCAGACGTGCACGCACACACACACACACACACACACACACACACACACAAAAACTCACACACACTGAGAGAGGGGGATGGGGATGAAAGGGCCGAATGCGGGAAGCTGCAGTTATTTTTACCTGAGGTGGACACTCATTCACAAAGGTTAAGACCCTATTGCACGAACTCGATAAATAAAAAAGAGAAAGGCCTTTTTACCTTGAGAGAAAAGAGGCCGTAACTATCAGCCCTGGGGGTCATAACGACGTACGGTTTGGAGCGGTTTTTGAGGGGAAAGAAAAAAGAAAAGGAAGCGGATGAGGTCGAGGGAGGTCAGAAAAAAAAGGCTCCGCGTTGGAGCAGAAACGCAGCCTCCGAGTGCGGCCAGACGCCGTCGGCAGGACGGCAGACGTTCAAAGTCCACCAGCTGTAACTCCCTACAATTAGCATGCGCGTAACTACAGGCCTAGCGAACAAATTACAGAGGTCATGCATGTGGAGGTTTTCGCCAGCCAACCGCCGAACCTGGGGCCGGGGAGACAGGATCCCGCTGCCGCCGTTCGCCTCGCTCTCTCGCTCTCTCTCTCTCTCTCTCTCTGGGACAGACCGGGGCGTACGGAGGTCAAGTAAAGCCGGACGGACGGACGCTGGCAGGGGGAAGGGGGGGGCTAAAAACAGCTGGTTGTAAACAGGCCATTTGCTGGTTAAACGCCCTCAGCGCCTCCATGCTAATTCTCCCCGGAACACATTCTGGGGGATTTGGGGGGAGGGGGGGCGGGGCTTTGTCGCAGCCCGCGACGACCGGCGTGAGGAACCCGACCGAATCGTGGACGAGGACGGGAGGCGGTCAGACGTCACCGGAGGACGAATCTCCCCTCAGCCTCAGCCTTGGCCTCGCCGCATCCGCGTAGCCGAGGTCAAAACCAACACCATCCCGTCAACAGTGAGGTCGCCCGCACTGTGCGTGTGTGTGTGGGGGAGTAATTAAGGCCTGTGCTCAGCTCTTGTTACAGTTGAGATTGAAACTGGAGCCGTTTTCTCCTATTGCACGGGCAGAACCCTCCATCGCGGCGCCGGCGACCGATTTCCACCGAGGCTGCTGCTACACGTTATCTGATAAACGCTATTCTCTACTGCGGCGTCGACAACATTCAGGTGTGAGGGGAGAAGAAACAAAAACAAAAGTTAGGATGACAGAGATAAGCTTTCGATTGTCGGCGGAGCGGATCCATGTTTGGTGGCGGGCGGGGGGGCGGGGCCCGGGGCCCGGGACACGATATCATGGATCGGAATAAAACCGTTCGGACGTTGCAACGTGAGATGTTTGTTGTTTGTTGTTGTTGTTGTTGTTTGCCATCTTCTCGCCCCGTGCGCAGATCTGGGGGGGGGGGGCGTCTCTTTGGGGTTGATGCCGAGCAACCCCCCAACCCTTCCCAAACCCCCTCCATTGACTGGAACGGTCAAACAAGCGCTCCCCGGTCGGCCATAACTCTTCAGCGCTTGCTTACCGGAGCACGGGCGGACACAGATGGAGATACACGCAGGAACAGATTGGAAACAGACGCGCCGCACACACACGTTAACACACACACACACACACACACACACACACACACACACACACACTGCTGAGCATGCAGCTGCGGTGATGTAAGTGATTAGGTGGTTCAGTGATATCATCCCCACCAGACATTTCAAATCCCTGCTGTTGTCTCTGCAGAGGTCCAACTTGGCTTCCCCTCGTTTTGGCAGCAGCCCCCCCCCCAAATAAAAAAGACTCCCATCAGAGAGCACGGGAGCATGTGAGCAAATCTGGGTCAGTCGCTGCAGATTCGTGTCAGCGTGGCAGATCCCTGTGTGTGGTTATGTGTGTGTGTGTGTATGTGGGTGTGCGAACGGAGACGAAGACAAATTATCCGAGAGCACGAGGAGTCAAGTACGGGTGCGTTAAACGTTGCTTTATCTGCTCCTGAGCGGCCCCATGTGTTTAACAGAGGTGGTGGTGGTGGGGGAGGCTCTGTCGACCCCCGTCCGGCCGGGTGGGCCTCCCGCTTCCACCGGGACCGGTCCCCTCGTCGTGACGTAGTCCCGTCACGGGGGGGCGGGGGGGGGGGGGGGCGGATGTTTTCCTCAAGCGGAAGCGTTTTTAAAAACTTTTGCCCCAGTTTTCACTGGTATCTGGCGATAATTCAGACCCCGAGGGCAGATTTCCACCGAGCAGTTACTCAGATCAGACATTTTAACACTTCAGAGGCCGACGCAGGTCTTCGGCCTCCATTTTAAACCGCGGACATCTCCCATCGAACCCCCCCCCCAGCTTATCTTCTTATCTATCTTGTCCCACTCCTCCTCCTCTCTATCCGCCTCGCCTCTCCTCCCCCAACACCTCTCACTTTCCATCCTCCCTCGCCTCCTGCAGCACCTTTCCCACCCTCCTCCTCCTCCCGCCCCCCCCCTTCCCTCCCCCACCCCCTTCTTCCCTCTACATCCTCTCCTCCTCCTCCTACCTTTGCCAGCAAGCGAAACAAAAAAAAACAAAAAACTGCAGCACTCTCCCGGCACAGGTTAATGACAGGCCTCGGCAAACTGACCACATTCATTATCAGTCTCAGCCTTAAATACAGGCTCCCGACATTCCTCCGTTCCCAGGATGTAAACATGCGCCTCTGCTGCTCTTCCGTCCTGGGGGGACTTTTAGGGGCCGGACTGCAGGGCCACGGAGAGAAACGGGAGGAACACGGCCCGAGTCAGAGCCCCAGACAGAATAGGCATCTCCCGTTCATGCCTTTGGCCCAAGAAGGTGTCGTGTAACAGCCACGGCTTCTCCCCAGGGAGTCAGGTTGACGCGTGGAGCAGCGGGAGTCGCTCCTACACCTCCAGATGCACAAAAGAGAGGAAAACCGTGCAGGTGTGGCCCAAATGGCGCAGGGGCCGCCGGGTGTCCGGGCTCACAGGCTTTTTAAAGAGAAAGGCTTCGATAGGGGTTGTGGAGAGCAGCTCCGAGGACAAGCAGCGGCCGAGATTTTTGTCCAAAAAAGGCCACGGGGAACAGGTGTGCCGGACGCGCACTGGTCGGCGGAGCCGCGGAACCGTGCGTCGGCGGGGAATCGGAAAAAAACAACGATAAAAAAGAAATAAATAATAATAAATAAAAGAAACAGTTCAGCCAGGCATCGGACATGTCCGACAAAAACAAAAAAAACCCGCAAAGGCGAAGAGCTGCGGCGGCTGCGCGCCCCGAGCGACCTCCCGCGTCCCGGTTCAATCCGGCGTCTGACACATGCGCTAGAAAAGCCAGTGCGTAAAAGGTGCAAAGCGAAGCGAGGAGTCTCGGCCCCGGCGGAGCGGCTCGCGGACACTTTACCTTGTGACTTAGTTGTCTCTCTCTCTCTGTCTCTCTCTCTCCGCCCCCCCCTCCCCCGCCCCCCCCTCCGGTCGGCTCTCTCCGCTCACGGACACCTTCCCCGGCGATTCGTCGCGATCCGGCTCGTAGCTCGTCGTCGCTGGCTCCGCCGGCTCTCGCCTCGCTCCCGTCGCCCATTCATTTCTTCCTCTCTCTCTCCCTCTCTTTCTCTCTCTCTGTCCCCCCCCCCCCCCCCCCCGCCGCCCCCCGCCCTTCGGTGTCTTCGCTGTGTCGCGTCGGGCCCCGTCCCCCTCGCCGCCGTCCTCCTCTTCCTCTGGAGCGCAGACTTCGGTGGGACTCGCTCAGGGCTCCATTCAACAGACTCATCCCATATTCCTTTAAAGGGCCCGATGCGGGATCGGGTTTCTCCGGGAGCCACCACCCCCCCTCAGCCCCCCAGCCCCAGCCCCACCCCCCTTACACGCAGGAGCTGCTCACAGTGTTGCACTGAGTCTGGCCTGGGAGTTTTTCTTTTCTTTTTTCCCCCCCTTTAGGATGTAAACACTCTAGCGAGCGATCTGTCTTTGAGCTGAAGGGAAAAGTCTGTTGCTCCTCTGGTTTGACGTGTTCGGGAGATTAGAGGCAAAAAGCTGCAGGGCCGAGGGGAACGATGATGATGATGAAGAGGCGGCCGTTTACTATAGTAACGTCCGTCGGATGAATCGGTAAAACCGGTGGAACCTCAACTTTAGACGTGACTTTATGCAGGAATATGCATCGTCTGATTCCACCGCGATACCATAGCCGACAAAGCTAATAACGCCGCCACTCTCTTCGCGGTTCAGTAGGAGGAGTAAGAACCAGTGAGCGAGCAGCGACCCCGGGGCCTTTCGGCGTCTCGGGCCCCCGGGCCCGTCGCCGGCTTCGTTCCGACGTCCCAGGTTTTCCTGAGCAGCTGCGCGTTCGGGTAATTCGAAGCCGCCTGTATAGCTATTACCCTCGATTAAAAACCATGAGTTTACGGGCCACCGTGGGCGAGCGCTGGATGGCCCAACTTCAGGTTTTTAAGTGGCAGAATTACAGAATGTTTGTTTATTGGCAGAGCTGAGCTCTACTGGAATCAAAAGTTGTTAAACAACCGCGTGGAGCCCTGCAACCGTAATGAACCATTATTTGGGCAGTAAAAGAATTGCAAGGGGATAATTTGAGACGGTTTGAGGCCACTTGCCACTTCGCACACTCAAGCGTGAGGCGCCCGAGGGTCCGAGGAGACGCCCCCCCCCCCCAGAGCGGCCTTAATCAGCGGTGTGGTCCAGGAACTAACGGGGCCTAATCAGTGGCGCAGACTTTTGGCGCTGGTGGGGAGATCGGTCCCCTTCCCCGTGGTCCTCACCTCCGCCTGGAGCATCTCATGATGTATTATTATTATTTTCTTGCCCACTTTTGCCCCCGTGTAACGTCAGACACTAAGTCATACAGAAGTACAGCGGAGTTCCGAGCGTCTCAGGACGATACGAGCGTTTGTAGCGTGGCCTCAAAGTAAAAGCCGTAAACCCCCCCGATATGATACACCGCACCTTTCGGAAGTAAACGTTTCCACGCTCGCGCCCTGGAAGGGGGTGAATTATTAACTGGGAAGGCCGAGTTTGTGGCAGGGATCGTGCCGCTCTGGCCGACCAGGCTAAAGGCTGCGCCTTGTGTTGCACAATAAGTCGGTGCCTCAGTGCTCTCAGTCAAAACAACTGGTGTCGGGCCTACATGGTTTACATGCCGATTCCAGGGCCCGGCTGCCAGCGCGAGCGAGGGGGGAGGCAGGAGGGAGGGAGGGGTGGGGGTGGGGGGGCTTAAGGCCGGTTTCACCAAGTGTTTGCAGATTAACGTGCTTTCTTACAGCTATTTAACCTCCAGAGCTGTGCGATGACCCGGACGGCGACCGGGTCACCGGGCGGAGCAGGGAGACCCAAGTAACCCCATCGTACGCCGATGGCGGCGCTGAGAGGAAGCGCTGGACGTATCGTTGTATTTTTTTTTTTTCCTCCTGTGAAAACGACCAAACCGACAATAATCCTAGGACTCCGTTTCTCTCTCTTTGATTGTTGTCTGTTAGAAACCAATCGATGAGCGACAGAGTTGCGCCGGCTGACGTCTTCCACAACGTCTTATCAAGATGAACACGGGCACAGTGATTTAACTCAAGTCCATCCGACAGACGGCCTCCTGCAGAGAGGAACCATGAGCCGATGAATCCACAGCTGAAAATAGTCCCTGGAAAAGGCATCATTCACTCTTGATTGAGTAGCTTATTGAAAAACTACAGCGCCCAGATGTTTGAGGACATTATTGAGCTTCAAATAAAAGTCAGATCACACATACCTGGCAATTTTTAAAGATTTAAGTCTTCACCAGGAACAGATGGGCTTTGGGGCCGAGGGCCACAGGAAAGCTCAGGTAAAGTATTTTTAATTTCGCTGAGGAACAATGATTTCGCTGAACAAAGCTAAAGTCAACTTTTCGCAGCTCTCTCCTGTAATCGCTCTTCACTGTTTGGTGTAAATTGTGCTTTACGACCATTTAGAGAATTACGACTCCCTCGATTATGGCAAGATTTGGTTTTGGAGAACGACTGCAACTGTCCACTGGATTTGGTTTCAGGGGCCTTTCTCCGTCGACGGCGGGGAAACGGGGACAGAGGGAACGCCGACACGGGCTCATCGGGAACGTCCAGCCCCGTTGGGGGGGGGTCTGCTTTCGCTTTTCATTCACTCTGCATCCAAATGGAACCGACTGCGGGAAGGAACCCAAACTAGAATCATCCATCCCACTCGCATTTGAAAGCCATAATTTGAGCAAACACGGGATTTGAAACTACTTTGTTTTTATGATGGCTTTGCTTGCATTTTTTTTTTTTTATTGGACCACAGCGTCTATAGTTGAAGTTTTGCTTTTGTTTTTATGTGTTTACTCTATTTTCTTGTATTCTGCATATTTTCAGCACTTTATTTGTTTGGTAATTGACCTTGAACATGAAAAGACACCCCCCCCCCACAAACCACCACCACCACCACCACTAAATAAGTAAAGATGAATGAAATCACGTGTCAAAGGCTGGTTGACTGACTATTGACCCGTCTCCTGCAAAGACACCGACGCTGGCTGGAAGCTCCTCTAACGCCTGTTGTTGGGGCCACTTCCTCTGCCCATCGCAACATCACTGAAGCGGAGCATTGCCCCCATTTTTTTTTTTTTTCTCACACGTTGACTGGTTATTTAACTGCTGGTTGTTTTTTTTTTTTTAGGCTAACAAATAGGTCTCCTTTTCCCTGTCTGATGTCTTTTGAGCATTTTATTGCCGTTTGGCCAGCCGCGCTGGAACCACAGAGGGAGCGGAGTATGATGGAAAACTCCGCGTAAAAAAAGAAAAATAAACCAAAACTGGCTTTTAACAGCAACACTGAGAGAGCGAGAGAGAGCGAGAGAGAGAGAGAGAGAGAGAGAGAGAGAGAGGACAGTGCCGTGGATGAGGGATGTAAAGAATAACATGTTTGACTGTCGGGGGGGGGAGCGATGAACATACATTAAGAGCTTTTATGGCGGAAAAAACTACTCACCATTTCATTTTTTTCCCCCTCTGTGATAACAAGACCGTTAAGTCCTCTCCCCCTTTTGCGTCCCCCCCCCTTTTTCACCAGCGAGCTTCCCCCTGGCTCCGTGTGTGGTCCACCTGATGAGCTGCAGCGCGGCTTTGAGTTTAGAGGCTAAAGTCGCAGGTAGTGGGGCGGGGGAGGCTGGTGGTGGTGGTGGTGGTGGTGGGGGGGGGGGGTCATCTCGCATTCTCTTGTGGTGAAAAGAAATAGCAGAAAAGCCCCTTCTGGTTTTTTCACATTCTGGAAGGCGCGGGTGTGGAAAGCTGACCGGCTCTGGGCCGACTCTCCCCGGTGACCCCAGGCTACGGGACCCACCCGAGGCGTCAGCCGGGACCCAATCGGTGGACCGGGCCTTGTTGGCTTAAGTGTCGCTTCGACCGCAGTGGAAATCAAAAGTGAAAAGCAGGTCGGGGCGTCGGAGTCTCTTCCACCTTCGGTCGGAAGTGGTCGGACGAAGCAGGTCAACCATCTGACAACCAGCTCCGACGGAGTATATCAAATCTTTTCATGCTTGTTTACGATACTAAAATATGGTACGTTACGCTGTGTCACAAGTCAAACTTCCATCCAAATCTTAGTACAAAATTCTAAAAGGATTTCTGGGAAATAGCTCACGGAAAAAAAGACCCCAACAATGTGAAACAAAATGTTACGCTCTATTTTTTTGGTCTCTGTCAACTCCTGACAGTTCGCTCTGTCAACTCTGTCAACTCTGTCAACGCCTGAATCGTCAGGCTCTAGAGCTACTAAATGCTGAGCTGTGTCCATCACACAGTCAGTAATTCTATTTCTTTTATTTTTACAGCTCTTTTGCTGAAAACAGCTGCCTGCCGTGGCTTTGCGAGCAGTGGGAGTGAACCAGAACGGCAAAATTGCCGGTCAGTCGTCTAAACAATGGGTTGAAACCCGCTATAAGGCTCCAGAAGCCCGAGGGGAGCCGAAGATTTGGGCCCTCATTCCCCGTAGGTTGTCCGCTGGAACACCGCTTGGTCAAGATGACTATATTTCAGCGTGGACAAATAACTCGACAGCAGCATAAAACAAAAACCAGGTAAAAACAACTCACTGGAGCTGTTAACCCTGCTACGGTCACATGTCAGTGCTGTTTTGAAATAGGGTCAATTTTCAAACCCGGGGCATTTTTTTATTTTTCATTTTACTCTTTTCCACACTATGTGAATTAATACTGGGCATGTGTAATAGACGTTAAAGCAGGGGCCTTGGCTGGCACGGTGCACGCTGTCAACATCATCAGCGCCCGGGCGCTATCGGAAAATACGTCTGGCGAGCGAGGTGTGGAGCAGCCTGCCCGCCGACGGTTGGCTTGGGAGGCAGACAGCGTGAGTCTGGTCAGGCAGTGATCCTTAAATCACAGGTCCAGGGAGTGATGACTGTTTAGCCACCCCGCAATAACACTCATTTCATAAAGCCGCGAGTTGGGGACGGCCTGCATGCGTGTGTTTGTGTGCAAGACGAAGCCGCGTAAAGACCTAAATTACAACGCAGGATCCCGTGGCCTCGCTCTGCAGCGATCTGCCGTAGGTGAACACAGCCAGGGGTGTTTACGACGGGCTGGAGATGCAAACCACAGCCAGGCCGCAAACCGCCGCGCCGCAATTGTTGAACACGGCGTCTCACCCTCTGCCGGTGCTTGTGAAACCGGTCACGTTCGCGTCCTGAGCTCGCAAACTCACAAATAGGGCGGAAAAAGATTTAGCTCTGACGAGTCCAAGAAACCAATCAGCACATTAACAACACCTTCACACCACATCACGTCATCTTTACTCTGCAGACACAATCTATTGCATCTATTTTTTATGCAATCTCAGGGGAAAAAAACTCCCAAAACAAAACAGAATAAGACGAGAAAGTCCACAAAACTGTCCTGATTAAAATAATAGCAGCTTCGCTATCCATCTGCTGGCGGTAGCTCCATGTGTCGTGGACAGAGGTGAAAGATGAGTCGATTCCCATGTAACGGCGACAGAGATCGGATTAGCAAATGCTCACGTCGCCAGGGGACCCTCCGACCCCCCCAAGGTCACGTCAGCACATCTTTAGCAGAGAGTTCAGCCAAACCCCCGTTATTCCCGCGGCGTTCGGCGCCTTTACATGAAAGAGCCGGAGCTCCCCGATGATGTTTGCAGACAGTCAGAACCAGGGTGAGGGGAGAGTGAGAGGAAACGTCCGCCCGCGCACATCGACGGGATCTCAATCCATCATGGTGATTCCCACAGACAAAACAGTCAACACCAGGAACAGACAAGATCTGTCCGGACACAATGCACTCACTGTTTACACTGGGGAATCTTTAATCAAGTGAGAAAGAGCGCGAGGAGTCAGAGAACGATGGGGCCAGAGATAGAATTAGAGTGTACTGCCAGATAGCGCGTATAATATGTGTTTAGAAATTCGAAGCACAGAAAAAAACCAAAACACATTAAAACAGGGTGGAGGTAGAAAACCAGGGCGTTTTGCAAACAGAGGATGAGGCAATGTCACATGATCTTTTTGAAACCATACGGACGGGGAGCTGTGAAAAGCTGGAGGACAATGGAGAGTATGAGAGCATGAAATGGAGAAAACCCAGCATTGTAAACTGTGACCCTCCAGCCCGAAGGCTTCGCTCCTCTGGGGGAGATTTTGTTTTTCTTTTTCTTTTGGCTGCGGTCCTGCCCCGCGACAGGCCACGGTGTCAGCGGCTACAGGGCGGCGGAGCGGTTAGCGCTTCAGAGACGATAAGATCCGGCTTTGATAAGCGTCTCGTTCGACACGAGCAGAGAGGATGTGAGGCCCGGGTGCCGTTGCGAAAGAAAAAAGAGAAGCAAGAGCGTGAATTCGTCGGCATTTTGACGCCTGACGTCACCCGCCGAGTTTCTCTTTCTTTCCGACTTCGGGCTCCATATGAGAGCAGCGGTGCAGTATTCGGATGCCGTGCTCGAGTGAAAGTAGTCACGCAACAAAGTACTAGCGAGTATAAGCACAACAAAGTACAAGTTTTGTTTGCGAAATCATAATCTAAACAAATGACTATTAACTACAGCTGTCGGAAAAATAAAGTGGAACAAAAGGTGCAGTAGAGTATGAAGTTGCATAAAATGTTAACACGGCTGTTAAAGTACATGGCTGTGAGGTGACACTTTTTTCGTCTTTTGGGATGTTTTCTTTGTTTTCCTCCCCGACGCCGTTTCCTGCTGCCCGTCCTATGGGGGACGCCTGCGTCAACGTGTGAACACATCTGTTGCCGGCGCCGGAGGGTGAGTTCGGAGGGGGGACGCGAGGCCCGCGTGGACCCTCGCGGGAACACGCCGCCTCGCTGGTCATGCTCATTCGGCGGAGGAGGTTTATGAATATTATAGAGTTTAGGGAGTATCATGTTAGCCACAAGTTCCCAGACGCCGTTGCTGCAGGCCGGTCGCCCTCGCTCGCCGATTCACATGTTGGCGGAGCAGGAAA
>CM029120.1:7162500-7302500 GCA_016859345.1 Istiophorus platypterus
GTAGCTCTTCCAAGGGGGGGAAAAATATGTTATACAGCTGTCAGACACAAAAGTTGTGTTAATGACCAAATGTTCCGCTCAGGACTCTTTGATGGCTTGGCTGTACATAGATATAACAATAGCGTAAATAACACCAGACTCTCGAAACAAACAGTTCCCTTCTGCTTCACCCCTCCTCCAGCGCTGAGAAAAAAAACAAGGGCTTGCGGTTCCTTTTTAAAAAACTATCGCCGCACTTGGAGCAACAGATGCTGCCTTGACTGGAACACACTCACTCTGACATAGTCAATTTGTCCTTTGTCCAGTTCTTGTCAGTTTTGTCTTTAATCTACTCCTCCACCCACCCCCCCCCCCCTCAATCCCCCCAAGCCTACGCCTCATTCTCCACATCCAAAATGAAGCACGGTGGCAAGAGAGACAAGTACTTGCGTAAGGCGGTTAGAACGGATACATTTCTGAGAGAGACAGAAAGCGTCCTTCAAGGACGAGGCAGAGGAAAGGGGCTGGGGGGGGGCAAAGGGTCACGACCTCGGTTTCAGCTTCTTGGTGGGGGTGAGCAACCCTAAAAAAAAAAAAAGAAAGGGACGAGACAATTGAGCACTCTCTCCCTGCACTCAACCCCAGCAGCCACCTCCTGTTCTGCACCCCCAGCAACGCCACGTCCCATTGAATAACGGACACTGTGATCAAAGGGAAATTCCAGCTCTCCGTCCCTCGCTGTTCCTATCTCGCCGTACGCAGTCAACTGGAGCGAAGGATGGAGGACATGCTGGTTATTCAGTTCCCGGTGTACTGATTAGGACACAATGGAGCCGCACGCTGTGTCAGTTATGTGTGTTTGTGTTAAAGCATCCTCCACTGCCCTATGCACAGACATGCACTCACGTGCATCGACACACAGACACACACACACACACACACATACACACACTACATGTCCTAAGCCAGCTCGATCTATGACCGTGACCCTATGGCAGGTGGTGTGAGGGCCACAATTGCTTGGGTGCGGCTGGAATCTGGCCCCGGCCAGCTGTGGAGACGCCGGGCCAACGGCACAGATCGCCTGAAGAAATGCTACTGAGGAGGAGGAGGAGGACAAAAAAGAAGAAGAAGAAAAAAAAGAAAAAGACCTGGGAGGAGAACCGGGAGAGGGACCGGTGCACCCGTGCGCTCGCTTATGGGACGGATGGGCGAGGGATTCAGGCAGAGACGCACGGGAAAGACTCAGTCAGGGAGCCAGAACTGGGCCGCCGAGGCCGAGAAACGAGGCAGAACAGTGCGAGGTCGAAGCCGCGGCTGGAAAACGGAGATTAACTCCGGGTCGAAAGTGTCCGAGACTCGGGGAGATGGGCTGATGGACAAACGTAAAACAGAGTGTCAAAGGGAGATGGAGTGAAATGGTTAGTCCATTAGTGGGTAATAAAGGAAACAGGGAGCTGGATAAAGGGCCCCTTCAATTTCACCTTGAAATGTAATTTAGGATTAAAACTCTATGGTGCAGGATTATTTTCTGGGCTGTGTTTCTGCCGTCAGGTCTCGAGTTATTTTCACGTTTCACTGTCTGGAAGGACGAACGTCAGGCTTGTCCAGGTTTCTCTTTCCTCTGCCGTCCGCTGGCTAATTCATATGAAACATTTTCACGCAAATACGATATTTGCAAACATGTATTAGTACACACAGCGATCGGCCACGACATTAGAGCGGGTGGGTGGTTTTAATGATGCCTGGAAAAGCATCTCGAGGGAAGAAGATCATGTTCGATGATGCAACTGGGTTCCAGACTTCAGACAGTCACCGACCGCAATGCACACGCCACAATGAGGCTCAGTCTTGTGTTTTCATCACATGGAAAGCCCCGGTCTCTAACACAGGATCTCTGCCGCGAACACGCTTTAACAGAGCCTCAGTTGCCAGAACGCGCTACCCATGACTAGGAAACCGATTCTGATATGTGAAATCTGTGGAGATCCCCTTTAAACCCAGTGTGGAAGTTGATGGAAGGCGCTTGTGGAAAAGCAAGTCTGGGTATTCCGGTGATGGGACTGTGTCCCAGCGCACTATGCTCAGTACCGCTGTGCCAAATTTGCCACTTTATGCTCAGTTATTATGCTTCCTGCACCTTAAATCGGCCCCTCGGCTACAGCAAGAGCTGTGGTAAGAGCCACTTTTGTTCCCTGTGCGGCTGTCACCATACACCACTTCAACTATAAAAGCTCCAGAGTTGCCCCATGCAACGCTGCAACACATGTCGTCACATACAGTACATACCCGCTTCTTCATTGTTGCACACTATTGCAACATCTACCACGCCAACCAACGCGCTCTTGGCCTTTCCCCTGACTTCCTCCCTGGGATTAGCGGCATCTGCAGCGCGTCTGTTCGGCTGTCGTGCTGCGTCGACCGCACATTCTCCGCAGCGAGCCGTGTCGGTCTGAGCCTGGTTTCTGTGTTAAGATCGCCTCAGATCGGGTCGCACACGCACGAGCGTGCTGAGAAGCGGCTCTGTTGCCCAAACGCTGCGGCACCGATGGGCTAAGACGCCTCCTCGGTCTTACGGGAGAGCGGAGCACGTGCAGCCTGTCATGTTAGGCCGCAGATTATGTGCATTATTTCTACACCGACCACGTGTGTCATCACTGTTAACAGAGATTTGACGATACGTTCTTTAAATTATGTCATTTAGTTCCCCTTTAATTGTTTGACTTGTAGAGAAATTTTTTTTTTCAACTTTTTCTCCAAATTTCAAAGTTTTTAGGTTAAGTTGGATAAATCTGATCTATTATCATCATATTACTGTAATTTCGACCATCGTTTTTATCGGTAATGACGACAGTTTGAAGGAGATGGGCAGAATTGATTTCTACTCTGCTGCTGTGTTAAAAATGTTAAATTTTGATCAGTCTCTGCTGCTGTCATGGTTTCACGTTGTGTTGAACTGTTTGGTGTAGATAGGATGTATTTTTTTTCACCAAATTACTTCATCTATCAATCAATCAATCAATCAATCATTATTACAGAAACATTGTCATGACAAGGTCTGACATGATCAGATCAGACCGGTCACCTAAGCTGCTATTTACGGGTTAAAACTGAGGGTAAATACACCAAAAATGTTGCAAATCATTTCAAATTTAGGTCAAAATAACCACAAAGGCAGTTTTTAACTGTAATGGATGTTTAGAACGGACGGTTTATAATAATATAACTGTATAACTGCTTTGTTTACTCTTCCAAAGAAGTCTTGCTAACCTGGAGGTACAGACATCTCTGTGTTTCTTCTCCTGCTCAGCTGCTGTTTAGTAATATTGCCACATTGCTGGTTTTAGCAATTAACTTGGTGAACGCTGTGCAATGTTACCAGGAGAAATGGTGGCCGAAACTATGAGAATGCAAAAAACCTAAACCAGAAATATCCTTTGAAGGAAAGTTTCCAAAAATTTACTATGTTTAGTTGTCCGAACCTCAAATTGACACAATAGTACAGATTGGGCCTTGAGGTGCACTGTTTTGTTTCGGGCCACAATTACAAAGAGAATTTAAAAGGTCAGATTTTGGGTTTTGTTATCGCCGAGGGCTAAAAATGAACACGCTCATGTGTCATTTATTCATGCAAAAGATTTACACTTGAGCACTTGAGGATTACACTGTCAACATCAGATGTGACAAATGCAGGAGCAGAGGAGGTTAAGTCATGAGGATTGTGTTACGTAGGGCTGGTCTGCCACACAGGGTAGCCAGTGTTTCCCTCCTGCTGGGGCTGGAGTTTCCTCTCGCCACCTGATTCAGCATCCCGCATCTGCCCCGAATTAGCCCGGACCCCCGGAGCCAACCGACAAGGGGCCGGGGCAAGCAGATCCCCGTGACACACGGGCTAATGCAGCCAGACGGATGGCCCACAGGAACGCCTCACATGTTCCACGGAGGGAATGCAAAACATCCTGCACTCAGCAGCACCTCAGAGCACACCGCACATCTGGGCCGCAGATGTACCGTCAGCAAAAAAAAAAAAGGAAAAAAGGCGAGGGGCTGCCGTACGGTTCTGCTCGGATGCTTGTGTGTACGAGTGACTGCGTGTATCCATATTTACACAGGGCGCACGTTCGCTTTTATATAGACGGCCGTGCGCACGTGTGTCTATGTATGCAACCAAATGGGCCGTGGCAGGAGCAGCGGCTTTGTGGGTGGAAGGAGAGAAGATCACAGGCGCGGGGTTGGACACAATCGGCCATTCAGGGCCGGGCGCCGTTTGAGAAAAGGCGCGGAGGCAGCTCGACGTCCACGAGGGAAGAGGAGCCGTTTTAGGGTCAGGGGAAGACAAACGCACACAGGGACGCAGATGTTCTCCCCGAGAGACAAACTCCTTGTAAAAATAAGGGAAGAAAAAAATAAAAAAGGAATGAGGGATGAACAGAAACCCCCAAAACAAACAGAGCTGCCTAATAAAAAACTAGATCTGCCCTGTGCCTTCACATCATAACAGCTTGTCTTGAAATATGTATGATGTAATACCGGTCTGATTTGCAAGAGGGAAAGCCTCCAAATCTGCTGCGTCGGGAGGCCAGAGAGGGTCTTATACTTCATCCTGGTCTTCACAGACTAAGTCTAGAATTTGTATTGTGATATTTATGAGGCTGCTCTATCTCGCGGCATCATGAGAGCAGAGCGGCCAATCATCTGGGGCGGCTGTTATATGACCGTGGAGAGCAAAGGAGGGGGGGTGAGGTGACAGGGGTCATCTCATGGCCCGGGATGGCTGATGTCTGAGAACTGACGTGAGGCGTATAAACTGGGTGACGGCATCACTTGTAAAAATGTAAATTCACTTTTATGTGAGAGTTACCTCCTATGTAAGGTTTATATCTTCTATAGCTCAAGTAAAGCTATCGTCAAGTAAAAAAGGGATCAGCTCTAATAGCTGCCTAATTCTCTGTTGGACTCCACGTGTATCCACTTACTTTCCTGCCTTATATCTACAGGACATGTCTGACTATTATAACTAAAAGCAAAGGTGAATCTATGAATCTAGCACTTTTTATACTCAGTGATTACAAAGTGATTTACAACAGGAAGAAACAGTCAGCGATGTACAAATAAAAGGAAACTTGACCCGTCTTTTGAAAGTTGAAGGGGATATTTTTTGACAGTAAAAAAGGAAACATGGATTATTTGCCTGCAGCAAGATTTAAATATAGCCGTTTAACCGTTTAAATATAGAATAACTGAAATATAAAGGGTACTTACGGGTCTTGAAAAGTTAAAAACCCACTGAATTTTCCGCAAACAAAGACCTTAAAAGGGGGCGAAAAGTCTTTTCCTCGTTTGCTGTAGGCAGCCTTGTTAAAACCTTTCTTTTTTTTTTGCGTCTGAAGACATAACACACATATAAACCAAAAGAGGGCTTGTTCTGTCAGTGGGCTGTGATGCAGGAGGCTGTTTAATCCGATTTTTGTGTCTATTTTAGCAAAAATTTAGATAAACTAATAATTTTCAATGCTTAATCCATCTATTCATTTTCTGCTGCTTATGCAGTTAATTTCATTATTTATATAATTATGAATTACTGTTATATAGGCCACTGATGGGCAGTACTTAAAAAAATGTGATGTAATAATACATAATTCTAGGCCATAGCTGTATCATCGGCGGCCTTCCGTCACATTTTCATTCTCTGGCTTAAGTGACTGTGAAGCAGGATATTAAATTTTATTGTAAAGGTTATTAAAAAGGTCTTAAAACCAAACTTTATGAACCCTGATTTCTAATGTATGTTCTTGTTTGCAGTAATGTTGTAGTTGTGCTATTATCACATGTTGCTGTTTCCAGATTTGAAAAAAAACAAAACAAAACAAAACAAAAACAAAACAACAAAAAAGGAACCAGACCAAGTTGCCACCATGACCGGCAGAGAGAGCAGAGGCTGACGAGACGTGCAAAGAATCGAGATGATGGCGTGAAGAGAACGATGCTCGTCAGAGGTCAGGCTCGCTCCTTGTCTCGTGCGCCGTCAGTCGGGAAGTGCAGCGCTGCTTCCTTCCACTAGGAGGCGCTTGTGCTCTGTCTCTGGAGAACGGAGACTCACTCTTGAAAAACCTTGAGCTCTGGGAAAAAGAGAAAAAAAAAAAAAATCTGATTTCTGCCTCATGACCTTCGCTGACACACACACACACACACACACACACACACACACACACACACCAAAAAAAACAACAAAACAAAAAACAACAACAACAACAACAACAACAAAACTCCACCGTGGTCAAAGCATAACTAAAATGGAGAGGATATACTAACGTGTTACACATTGTCTCTCTCTAGCCTTTCCGCTAACTGACACAAGGACCACATACACAGCGAAACCCACACACACTGTGTATAAAACGCCCGATGCACCTCTCTCCAAACAAGCACACATGCACGTACACCAACGCGCTCAGGTTCACACGCCTCCCGTACTTTCCTATGCATTTACAGCACACTTTTTCTGAATGAACACCACCAGATGCCTCCAGGCTCGTTTCCTGGCACAGATGAAACACCTGAAGGTCTGCTGAATGACTGGAAATGGTTTCAGCTGAAACCGAGCGCTGTATGTGGAGCCTGGCATGTGAACCTTCCAGGCATTGTTGTTGTCGTCGTCGTCGTCGTCTCTCTTCCTCTCTTGGCGTTGTTTCGAAGGGACACCCAGGGCGGTGTTTAAGAGGCCCCGAGGGACACGGAGGTGAGAGCAAGGTAAACACATTGTGGGGAGGCTGCAAAAGGACAAGAGGCTGGAAGCTGCGGTCACACACAGCAGGACAATGTATTGCAGGAAAGGTTCCGCAAACGCACACAGAAGTAGTTTAGGGCCCCGAATAAGTCACATAAAAGTGATAAAAGCAAGAAATTGAATTATGGTTTTTCTCCTACGGTATTTTGAGAGGGTTAATTGGGTCTTGTGTGCATCATTTTAAATTCAAGGGCACAGGAAAAAAAGGTGTGTCGTGTGTGTAAAATCCTACTTTTGGTGACTAAAAGGAAGAATTTAGGGATCACGTGCACAATTTGACTTTAATGAAGGGTTTGACAGTTTGGGAAACACTTTGTTTGCCTTTTTTCTGAGGGTTACGTGAGACCGAAGCCGGGCTTTACCGTACGGATTGAACAAACAAGATATAACTCTTTAGCCTTAGAGCCTTAGAGGATGGAGCGAGGCTAGTTGCCCCCCGTTTCCAGTACTTGATCTAAACTAAGCTGGCCCATCGCTGGCGTTAGCTTCATACCTCAATCCGCGATGAAGCCGCGGGGATCGGCGACCCCGCGAGCAGCCCCTTCAACATTTCACGGCCGTTTGTCCACTGCCGGCATCAAAAATGTTGATTAGAGCCACTTTAACGGAGAGATTGGATATGATATGGTATGATATGCGGGCAAGAGAGAAAATAAGCACATTTTCTAAAATGTCAAACTTGTCCTTCAGAGATCCAATATGAGGTCAAAATTGAACCGTACAGATGAAAACAGCCGACTTGGAAATGTTTATCTGGTAGTCAAACACAGTAAAGGTCAAAACATGGCTCCTCTTTGGAAGTATAATGAGCAAAATGAAGTGGGGGGCGGGGAAACATGACTCAGAGCAGGGAGGGAAAACAAATACCTCAGAAAGGCCGTTCATACCTCATTTCATTTACTGACAGAAACTGCATCACTCTTAACTGCTTGAGGCATCCCTGCAGTGTGTGAGCGTGAGTGTATGTGTGTGTGTGTGAGTGTGTGTGGGTTACAAAAGCCTGTTGAAAAAAGGGAACAAACAATCTCCCAACGCGTGGTAAACACCTTCCTCTGGCGAGTTCAATCTCCCCTCTCCCTCCTTTCTCCTCCCGCTAAATTAAAGAGCAAGTGGGCTCA
The DNA here is from genome assembly GCA_016859345.1 of Istiophorus platypterus. Taxonomy (NCBI): domain Eukaryota; kingdom Metazoa; phylum Chordata; class Actinopteri; order Istiophoriformes; family Istiophoridae; genus Istiophorus; species Istiophorus platypterus. The sequence continues at coordinate 7,170,385 of CM029120.1, forward strand.
GGTTGTAATCACAGTAATGAATGATTTTGCTTTACCTTTTCCGCCCATGTAACATGTTTTCTGATCCCCCCCCTCCCCTTTTTTCTGAAGCCCCTTTCACCCACCCTCCCCGTTCCGCTGGATGTGGGCTGGCTGCTCAGGCCTCTTTGTTTTTGGTAAGGAGATCCCCCTGTTTACGTGGAGGTGGGTGTTCTTTTTAGACCGCGTTTGCTTTGATCCGGTCCTCCCACTCTTAGCACGGGCTTTTGTGAATGTGTGCGTTTGGTTCCGATGAGAGCGGCAAACCCCAAAAAGGCGAAGCGCGCGTGCACGGACACGGTAACCACGTCCGGGCGCAAGTGCGGCATGTGAGCGGTCAGAGTCTGCGGGAGTGTGATAATGGATGATTTGGATGATTTAATAATAACAGCTGAACGAGACGTCGGTTGAAAAATCGACCTCGGGCTGCCACTTCCCTCTATAGGCACGATCACACGAGTCTAAAGGTCTGAACCTGGAAATAGCACTGTATCCATACATATACAGCAAAAGACCTGGCTGCATATGGTTATTATTACATGCATACTTCATGTTCTTACCCCTTAACATCCATTTTATAATTTTTGTTTCCCCCTAAAGCTGCTCTTATCAAATATTAGCCATTTTCCCCATCAATGTGTTCTTATCAAGATAGAAAAATTTAATTTTGAAGCTGCACGATTCAATATTTCTACATCAACTAGGGACGAACGCCTGCGTGTGACGTCTCTGACGCTCCCCGCGCACGGCAGAGTGTTTCAACATCTTTCCGCTCGTTTGCAGCTTTTTTCAGTTCCCTCTCGACGCTCCCATCGACTTCGTTTCCAGCGGGCAGACCGTTTTCAGCAATAAACTCTAAAACCTGCTTCGCGACACCTACCGTGGGGCCGAAGGGGGCTTAGGGATGAATTCGGAGCCGCATATTTCCCCACATGATTAGGATGAATTAGATGTTGTGTACATCGCTCTATAATTCAGTCTGGCATATCTAATGTCTTTTGCTAAGTTTAGGATCTGCACTGGATCTTGAAAACTGAGTTCTTGGGGTTCGAACGTTTGACTGGACGGCGCGGGTTTGCAACGGCTGCCCCATGAGCGGGCGTCCGCTTGTGAGGAGCTTCCCCCTCCAGCTTCTCTGTTTTTATTCATTTATTTTTTGACTTTGTTTTTGACACTGCATGAGACTCACAGCATCACTAGATTCGTCTGACTCGGCACATTAAATCTTTGGTACTAGCAAAACCCTTTGCTTTTGCAGAAGCGAAACAATACATGTAGCAAGTTCGTACTCTGGAAGGTTCCTCTATAGAATCCACAACTCAATTTGTTGACAGAGGAAGGAAGACACAATTTGCAGTGTCAGAGGAAGAAAAACAAATGGTCTGCAGAGAATATAAAGTTGGAAAATATTGACAATTTAGGATCAGCATTATCAGGGTACATCTGTTGCAACTAAGACACTTTATGGTTTTATGCCTTCCCACATCCCCCTTTACTCAACAGTAAAATCTAAAACACAGGCAAAAATGAATTCAAATCAAGCGAAAAGGGCTGAGGCCCAGTGCTTCACGCCTCCCTCTCGTCTGGCCTTTCGCCCTCGCACCTCCTCGCTCTCCGGGTCACAGCTGGGCCACTCCTACAGGCGTGTTGAGCACTACCTGTCATGCACAGCGAGCTCTGGGATCTGGGGCCAAGAGCCGAGAGCCCTCCCCGCCTCCCAAGCCCTCCTGGACCCCCCCCCAGCAAGAACAGCCGTGTAGTGGGAGGTGGAGAAAAAATGATATGAAACGCAGAGTCGCTGACCCTTGCTTCCACGGCCGGTTCACCAAGAGTTGAGTCAGAGGTGCAGGGACAGCTAGTTAATTCCTTTCTTCCTCAGTGGGCTCCGGCGTGAGCTCACATACACTGTCGACCCCCTTCGATCGCAGAGGTACGACTGAAGCAAAGGCCGAAATCAAATTAGAGTGAAGTCAACTTTTGGATAGAGAACGAACCGCTCTCTCGGTTCCAAGGCATCGTGTGTTTGCTCTTTAGTTTTTCTTAAAGGGAAAAACCTGAAACAACATGTTAGAGTCTTTAATTTGGCATTGGATGCATTACACATGTTCCGTTCCAATGAGGTGTTTTTGGCCTTACGCTTAGTGTTTCTGATATAGAAACCGTCTCAGCGTCCAAGATCAGGCATTTCCTTCTGTTTGGTATTTGTTCAAATGTTGCAGCCAACATCAAAGTACCTTGGGTTGCAGTTCCTCTAATGGCCACTTTAAAGCTGGCTCTAAGACGACAGGCTGTTTTGAAGTACTTGGGAAATGTCCAAAGTCTCTCTTGAAAAAAACGAAGTGATTCATTTTCACAAGAAATTATAGGCTTTCAATTCTTAATTTCACTTCCTCTAATGTGTGTTTTGGTGGCAATTTTGAAATCGTTGGCGGTGCGGTTGCCTTTATTGGCCTGTGTCTCACACAAAAGTGGCTATTACAACACATTTTTTTTCTGGTTCATGTTCCCTCACCCCACCTCAGCTCCACCCAGGATCCATCCCATTGTTCTAAATAAGATTATCTGGCTCTGTACAACTGAGAAAATGTGGTGGGTGTCAAGCCCGCGGATGTTTCGTGAGAACCGGTAAGCGGACTCGGGCCGCCCGCTGCGCATCATCGGTGAGTAGACCTCATCGGGACCGCGTGCCATACGGCGCAACACCCGTCACCCCGCGGGCACGAGGTGGGGCACGAGCTGGGGCACGAGCTGGGGCACGAGCTGGGGCAAGGGGTGGGGCAAGGGGTGGGGCACGAGCTGGGGCACGAGCTGGGGCACGAGCTGGGGCACGAGCTGGGGCACGAGCTGGGGCACGAGCTGGGGCACGAGCTGGGGCACGAGCTGGGGCACGAGCTGGGGCACGAGCTGGGGCACGAGCTGGGGCACGAGCTGGGGCACGAGCTGGGGCACGAGCTGGGGCACGAGCTGGGGCACGAGCTGGGGCACGAGCTGGGGCACGAGCTGGGGCACGAGCTGGGGCACGAGCTGGGGCACGAGGTGGGGCACGAGCTGGGGCACGAGCTGGGGCACGAGCTGGGGCACGAGCTGGGGCACGAGCTGGGGCACGAGCTGGGGCACGAGGTGGGGCACGAGCTGGGGCACGAGCTGGGGCACGAGCTGGGGCACGAGCTGGGGCACGAGCTGGGGCACGAGCTGGGGCACGAGCTGGGGCACGAGCTGGGGCACGAGCTGGGGCACGAGCTGGGGCACGAGCTGGGGCACGAGCTGGGGCACGAGGTGGGGCACGAGCTGGGGCACGAGCTGGGGCACGAGCTGGGGCACGAGCTGGGGCACGAGCTGGGGCACGAGCTGGGGCACGAGCTGGGGCACGAGGTGGGGCACGAGCTGGGGCACGAGCTGGGGCACGAGCTGGGGCACGAGCTGGGGCACGAGCTGGGGCACGAGCTGGGGCACGAGCTGGGGCACGAGCTGGGGCACGAGCTGGGGCACGAGCTGGGGCACGAGCTGGGGCACGAGGTGGGGCACGAGCTGGGGCACGAGCTGGGGCACGAGCTGGGGCACGAGCTGGGGCACGAGCTGGGGCACGAGCTGGGGCACGAGCTGGGGCACGAGCTGGGGCACGAGGTGGGGCACGAGCTGGGGCACGAGCTGGGGCACGAGCTGGGGCACGAGCTGGGGCACGAGCTGGGGCACGAGCTGGGGCACGAGCTGGGGCACGAGCTGGGGCACGAGCTGGGGCACGAGCTGGGGCACGAGCTGGGGCACGAGCTGGGGCACGAGCTGGGGCACGAGCTGGGGCACGAGCTGGGGCACGAGCTGGGGCACGAGGTGGGGCACGAGCTGGGGCACGAGCTGGGGCACGAGCTGGGGCACGAGCTGGGGCACGAGCTGGGGCACGAGCTGGGGCACGAGCTGGGGCACGAGCTGGGGCACGAGCTGGGGCACGAGCTGGGGCACGAGCTGGGGCACGAGCTGGGGCACGAGCTGGGGCACGAGCTGGGGCACGAGCTGGGGCACGAGCTGGGGCACGAGCTGGGGCACGAGCTGGGGCACGAGCTGGGGCACGAGCTGGGGCACGAGCTGGGGCACGAGCTGGGGCACGAGGTGGGGCACGAGCTGGGGCACGAGCTGGGGCACGAGCTGGGGCACGAGCTGGGGCACGAGCTGGGGCACGAGCTGGGGCACGAGCTGGGGCACGAGCTGGGGCACGAGCTGGGGCACGAGCTGGGGCACGAGCTGGGGCACGAGCTGGGGCACGAGGTGGGGCACGAGCTGGGGCACGAGCTGGGGCACGAGCTGGGGCACGAGCTGGGGCACGAGCTGGGGCACGAGCTGGGGCACGAGCTGGGGCACGAGCTGGGGCACGAGCTGGGGCACGAGCTGGGGCACGAGGTGGGGCACGAGCTGGGGCACGAGCTGGGGCACGAGCTGGGGCACGAGCTGGGGCACGAGCTGGGGCACGAGCTGGGGCACGAGCTGGGGCACGAGCTGGGGCACGAGCTGGGGCACGAGGTGGGGCACGAGCTGGGGCACGAGCTGGGGCACGAGCTGGGGCACGAGCTGGGGCACGAGCTGGGGCACGAGCTGGGGCACGAGGTGGGGCACGAGCTGGGGCACGAGCTGGGGCACGAGCTGGGGCACGAGCTGGGGCACGAGCTGGGGCACGAGCTGGGGCACGAGGTGGGGCACGAGCTGGGGCACGAGCTGGGGCACGAGCTGGGGCACGAGCTGGGGCACGAGCTGGGGCACGAGCTGGGGCACGAGCTGGGGCACGAGCTGGGGCACGAGCTGGGGCACGAGCTGGGGCACGAGCTGGGGCACGAGCTGGGGCACGAGCTGGGGCACGAGCTGGGGCACGAAGAAAACCCCAGAAATTGGGCCTGAATTTGTTGACGTTAGTCGTAGGTAAAATTATAGCCCGAGTGGACCAGTTGAAACAGGGATATTGCTGCACAGAAAAATCTGGGTTTTTTTTCCAGGATATGAATTATGAGTCCTGTGTCTTGTGGCTGCAAAGCATTTTGGCCTAACAGGCTATTGTCTGAAGAGTAACTGGTATTGCTTTATACTATCTGCCAGTCTGATTTAATAAACATCATTGAAAAATGTCTGGAAAGAGGCCTTTGCACTTTGCTTGTAATATACTTTCGAAAAAGTCTGACATTTACTGCTGATAGGTGGAAAATCTTTCCTTTTTTTTTTTTTTTTAAATAAACCTACACTGTGAAGTTCCTTCATTTTTACTGTAACATAATACTCGATTTGCGTATGACACCAGTCTGGAAGCAGCGGCGTTTGTTTAATTGTCTGTGCACCACAGGGCGTTCGTGCATCGCGCCACATTCGCCAGATCGTGTGCAAAAAAATTGCATGACCTTTGCAGTAAGAAAACAAAAACACACACGCAAACATAAAGTACGTCACCACACAGGAGGATTCAGGGAGCGAGCTGTGAGAGCAGGGATCCGTCAGCTCGCACCGACCCCGTCAATAGGTTTAAAATGAAACACCCCGGTTAATGGAGGGGGGTGTTTCTAATTAGGATGGCAACCCGGTGAGCGTGAATGCACCACCAGGGCATGTGAAACCGAAGGCCGGACCACCGGGCGGCAAGTACTGGACCAGCAAGCGGACTCCACGTGAAACCCTCGCTCGGTGTCATACCCTATAACCCGCAAATAAAAAGCCTCCATCCCCTCCCCTCCCTTCGGCCCGCTCATCCCGCCTCGCCTCGCCGAACATCACGGCGGCCCGGGGGGATGCATGTTAAAATCTGGCCCCCTTTGAGCGAGCAACGAGCTCCGGAGAAAATAAATCTGCCGAGGTTCAGGGTGAGTTCAGCCAAGCCACAGCTCGAGGCTTTCTCTCTCAGATTCCCTCTCTCCTTCTGAGACCGCCTGCTGTCCCTGTCGGTGCGTCTCTCTTTCCATCGCCATCTCGCTCCTGCCCCCCCTCCCCCCAAGCCCCCCCCACGCCGCCGCCCCGGGCCCTCGCCACAGACCTGGTAACGTCGGAGACAGACAAATCTCATGTGATGTCATTGTTCTGATAAGGAATTCGGGGAAGGAAGAGGGACAGATCCTTCACACGTGTTGCGTCTGGACTGGTTTGTGTGTAATCCAGTCTGGGCAGAGTTCGATGAACCACCACGGGCCTCCGCTCCCTGAACGCCGCTGCTCCAGTAGGTTCTCCACACTGGGAGCCACATGAGAAGAGTGATCGTGTTTCAGTCATTCGCGGAAGGACAAAAGGAATAAAGTTTGCACTTAGTGGGTTTGCTCTGACATTTTAGGAAGTAAAATCTATATTCAAACTTATTTCCATGGCGGTTTTTTCCTTTTTACATAGTGTATGGAGGAGTCAAGATTGTAAATCCAAAGTAGCAGTGGAACAACTCCTCTGTCGTGACTAATTCTTTTTCTATCAAGCGAGCTGTGTTTTTTTTTCCTACGGGGTCATTTAGCCAAAAGAATGCAAAGTTTCACATTATGAGAAATATGCTAACTTGCTCTCTTACAGAGAGTTAGATAAGATATCTGAGATATCATATCTTTTCATTAACTATGATGCTGGAGCCAGAAGCTGGATAGTTTAGCTTAGCATATAGACTGGAAACTGGTGGGGAAACCTGGCTAAGACAGCCAGGCTCTGTCCGAAGGTAACGAAATCCACCTACCCCAGCTGTTTAATCTGCACAAAAAACAAACTATCACCATAAATAAGAGTTGTTTTATTTCAAATGGCAATTTGTGGTTTTATGGGCGGCTTTATTGGTCCTCTCATCTAACCCTGGGCTAGAAAGCAAATATTTCCTAAAATGTCAAACTAATCCTTTGATTTAAGACCCTCCACATTCTCCTATCCTGATCTATAACCTTCTGTATTGTACACTGATCTGAAAAAGTCCTGCCAGACAGAGAGAGATGTATCTTTGATCTATTTAAAAATGCTTTTTCTCAATTGATGAAAACAATGTTGTTGCAACTCCGTGTGTCTCTCAGTCTACCCATGATGTGCAGTTACCAGGGAGCACAAGAATATTTACTGTCTCAGCTCAACAAAAGTGTATTTCGTAACGTTATCACTTAGTGCAGTACTTCCCAGACTTTTAAATCTTATTTATCTATTTTTTTTTTTTTTTTGCTTGTGACCCCTTTATACAAAGCAAAGTCTACTTGAAAACCCTTATTACAGGGTGCTTGTCTGTGAGGTCTGGCAGTTCTTTTTGTAAGTGATTTTCATTTTCATTTCGGTTTCACTCGAGGAGGCACAAAGAGGTAAAACTATCCAGTGTGTCACATGAGAAAGGCAAAAATGAAAAATGAAAGAAAAAAAAAAGCCAAAACAAATAATAAACAGAACTTTGTACGGCTGTGTTTAGATTTCCTTATTTCCTACATGGTGATCCACTAATATGTATGTACTTACAAAAGCTGGAGACAATTAAGTCAGCAGTTATAAGATTAATATGTTTCCAAAATATCTCTGATTTTGGAATCTGCACAGTCTTATTCTTAGATTATGTATTATACTTATCTTAGTACAAAACAGAAATACACACAGTATTCTTGCCAAGTCTCTGCAGTCTGTGTCTCTTAAGGGAGCACTTTTTTGACCTTCTAAGTCACATAGTTGGTATTTAAGTGACTCTTTTATCCGCAGCATCTTGTAATTAGTGAGCAGGCAGGGTTTAAGTTTGATGCCTCACAGCTGATGGACACTTGGCAGTTGAAGTGCATTAATTTCAGGGCCTAAACAAGGCCGAAGTACGCCGTCAGTGCCATCTACCTACAACGACCTAATCATCTGAATGTGTCCCGGGCCCGAATTAAATGAAAGTCGCACGTGAAAAATCGTTTTTGTGAGTCCGGCGTCTCTGCCGCTGCAGAGGTAGCATCTTGGAGCGGGCCGGGTGTCGTTCACTGGTGGATCATGTCAGGCAGCTCCGCGGTGACGCTGCCAAGACCTCTCCTCTGATGTAGCTGTTTATCAGAGAATGGACAGATAGTTTTGAAAAGAAAGAGGAGGAGGAGGATGAGGAGGAGGTCTGGTCACTGAGTACTTCCAGACCTCTAATGAAGACGGATGTGAGGACATAGTGTCCGGGCTAACCCCTGTAAACTTTGACCTGTGACACAGAACTGCACAGAGGCTATGAGCTTAAGAGGGAGAAAGCTCTGGCAGGAGAATTCGGCTCCATTTGCGCCGGGTAATTACACGACACCCCCATCCAACACATTTAGCAGTTTCACTATGCCACTGGAAGGAATGTTTTCATGCCATAAACCAGCTCAAATTGTGGAAAATATCAGCTTGCAGTAAACAGGAAAGAAAACAAAGGCCTCATTGTAGCTCCCAGTCCCGATTCAGTTAAGATATATGAAGACGTTCTTTTAGCACGCATGTGCACAATGTGTCCACATTACACCGATATACAATACTCTTCATTATTTCAAATTACCGCCCCTCTGTTTATGCTCCCAGGACAAATTGCGTGAGTAATTGTAGGTAACCCCTCTTTGTCTGTCATTAACTGCCCCCTCTCCTTATCTCTGGGTCTCAGACAAACCCCAATCCTCTAATATTATTGATGTCTCCCTTGACAAGTGTTGAGGATGCCTCAGAGTAATGTGCGGCTCATTCAGCAGGACCTCGTTCTTAATCCCTGACCAAGAGGAGGGAGGACTCTCAGTTTATACAGGGAGTGGTGGGAGTGTTAGATTACAATAAGACTCTAATTATAAGGTCCCTTGACTGATGAATAGAGGCAAATGCTAACACACTTTATCGTGCGAAAGTACACGCTCATGCACACACATGCACACACATGCACACTTGCAGTAGGACAAGCATACAGTCCTGTGGACATGTAGGTTCGATTTTAACATGGGGGACAGTTTTCCTTGGGTGACCGACCCCCGCCGGGGCTCTTGCAACCGCGCGCCCTCGTTTAAGGTGTTTTCAAACCTGTGGTTTTTTTTTTATAGTTGGGCTGAATCACGCTCTGACCCGACCAGAAGGCGTTCTCTGCAAGTTTGAACTACGGTAAGAGGCTCCAGAGCTCATGAGCTGCAGGTTTAAAACACAAAAACAAACAAAAAACATCAAAAACCCTCAGTCTTTTGATTAGCAGGACGCAACCCAAGATTTTTCCTGCAGCAAAGTAGAACTGTGCTTCAGGACAGAAACACAGTGATGCAAACTGATCCTCCCTTGGACTATTTCCAAAACTTTATAGGGGAAAGGTATGTATCATCTCAGTTAAACCCTCGCATAACATTTATGGTGACACACATTCCCACTCTGTGAAGTCCATTAGTGAAAACTGAAGACAGCGCCATCAAAGAAAGCACTGATCTGAGCCCTGCGGCATCACCGAAACCACAGGGGTTGGAACTGACATAACAAATACAACCAAACGGGCCTGATCCAACCCTCTTCAAACAACCACAAATTTCGTGTTGCATCTTTGAGTGTGAATGCCCAACTGTGTTTGCTCTGCGTGCACTCTGACCCCTGTCCCTCATCCCCGTAACCCCCTCCTCATCCTGCCGAGCTCAGCCGGGCTCAGCCAAGCTTAGGCCTACCCACTCAACAGGACAAACTGCAGGCCCCCTAATCAGCTCATTTGGAGCAGATCAATGGCATTGATGACAAGAGCCTAAGCGGAGATTGTGGACCAAACGAGGGCCGAACAAAACACCCTTCTTGAACGATGGCCTCGGAGCAAATAACCCCTGGGCAAGGAGGTCGGGAGGTTGGTGACCTGGGTGGGTGTGGCGGTTGGAGGTGTCTGATCAGGCCTGAGAGGGGGGGCGGCTCGAATCCCTGGTGTCCCCGCTGGTGGGCCAGCTGAACAAACAGCTGGGAACAAGGCCGGGCTTCAGCATGCAGAGACACAGAGCTCCAGCCATGCAGGCCGGACCCGGCTAGACTTTAGATCCAGGACAGCGCGAGGACAGCGGGCTGCTTTCTCCTCCGGACAAAGGGCCGCGTCCGATCGGCACAAGCGCCGAAGCGGACACATGCGACACGCAACCGATCGCCACGCACCAGTGCGGAAATGCACGCCAACGTCCCCGTTTTCGAACGTACAGCATCCGCCAGCAGGCATCCTAGCACACGCATACGCAGGAGTACGCACAAGCTTTATCTCATGCGAACTCCATGAATTCACAAAGCCTCGGCCCTTCTCTCGTCTGCAACACAAAAGGCCTGTGTCAATCTGGCCTCTGCTCAAAATAACACCCCTGTCTCCAAGCTATTGATCTACACTCGTCTGTTCCTCCACAGGACATCCACTGTTCCTACGGACTCTAGTGCTCTCCGGCAACTCCTAAAAGTCTGGCCCCGTTGACATCACCCCAAGGGTAGCCACATTCCAGGAACTATTTCATATCTGCATGTTTTGTTTTTTTTTTTTTTAAGACGTATGTCCTTTTGCAACACTGATTATGTAAAAGCTTGGAGCTCAGACAGCTGGAAATAGCTGAAAACATGCTGGCTGTGGTTATTATAGGCTTGGGAAAGCAAGAGTAAAACTACAGCGAGTGATAGAGGTTGTCCAGCTAAAACAGACAGGGGCATTCATTTTGCCATCCCCCCCCCCACTTTGATGCCAAACAAAACACAGGCAAGCCTCGATCGGCTCAGGTCAACCTGAGTCGGATTCTCGATTGTATGCGCTCCAGTTCTGGCAAAACAGGGTCACTAGAAGATATAAAGAGGTAAAATACACACACACACAATTGTGCACACAGACAGCCTTGTTTGGGGCAGCGGGGGGCACAAGCCCCGATAATGAGTGGCACACATGAAAGGGTGGCTCCTCACGAGAAAACAAACTTCGCCAGTGGAGCCGTTGTTAGCGGGCTGACCTCTGAGCCTCTCAGTGGGCACATTGTCTCCCCGATGGATCCCCTCTGACAGCCCGTCACTCAACTCAACTGTCTCTATCAGCCAATCAGGGCCCAGCACCAGCAATCCACTGGGAAAACTCCACCCACTGAGGGGACTTAAGAATTTGGTGTGAAGCCATGTTTAGACCGCAGTGGAAAAATGTTGCTCTGTGGCTATTAACTGAAGGGCGACGATGAAACTGCCGATCCCCGGCAATAAATTATGAAATATAAACAGATTGTGTCAGCGAACCAATAATAGGATTATATTTTGATTTATATGTTGTAGCTTAAAATAATTTGCCTCAGTTAAGGGGTCAGTCCACCTAAATTGAAAAAAAAAAAAAATTTTCACAGTTGCTCTTTGTAGCATCCAGGCCGTTCAGATCCTTTGTTTTATTTGCCGAAATTTCTGAGCCATCAAGCTCTGGGAATTCTGTCAGTGCAGGTGATTACAAGTTTGTTTGGTGCTCAGAGCATTAAATTTTATTTTATTTCTTTAATTTTTAAATTGGAATAACGGAAGAGCAGCATCTTGTCAGACACAAGTAATTTCTGTCTCTTAAGAGTGTGAGGCTTAAGACTGATGACTGACAGACTTAATACTGCCAGTGTATCAAGATCAACCCGACTCAATAGGCTTCTTTTGTATTATTTCAAGTTACTGACAGTGATTTCTATTAAGTTCTTCAAACAAACGTATTTATATTGGGAACAAGTTAAAACAATCTATTTAGCAACTTAAAATTTTTTTTAAAGATGATAAAGATGATAAAGCAAACATGTTTACAGACACTGAATACGCCTGTTTACGCATCCAGCAGACATGGAGAAGAATTTATTTTTCATTTGTTTTTGGCCAACAAAACAAATGCAAGTCTACTTCTCACTCTGTCTAGGTTTCTTTTGCTTCCTCGCCAGCTCTTAAGGGAAATATCTGGTGCTCTAGCCACTAAATTCTCCATTATGTTCAACTACCAGTCGTTAATTTTGTCGATCTGCTATTTAGCGCTGGGCAGGTAACACACGGTTGGTTCTTTTTAGAGCTTTTTGCAGAAAACAGCTGACTGCAGAGGCTGAAAAGAAACAATTAGAGCTGTGGCAGTGAATCAGCTGTTGACTGTAAAACCAAAAGAACGAAGTAAAAGAAGCTTAAATGCTCTGCAGGGCTGAGAGGAACTTCAGACTTGAATCCTTCTCTACATTACACAGTCATTTCACCAGCTGGTGAAGTACATTGATTCCTTCAACAAACGGCCAAATGTCAAACCGATTAGTGCAGCTATAAGCAAGACATTTGTGAGTCAGCAGTAGACAATTAGTTGTATATATGGTGCAGAGGTGTCCAAGTGTGGTAGCAGTTCACTTTGGTTTTACTAGTGAAATATATTGAATTATAACTACTGACGAAAGTGAGTATTTTCATTTGCAATTTTGGTGACCTCACCCTTTAGGTCTTCTTTTTTATTTATTTATTTTTTTCCTGTGAGGAAAATGTGCAGGTGAGTCTGAGCTATGAAAAGTCAAACAAAAAGAGGTTAAATGCAAGTAAAAGCAAACACTGCCAGGCACCGTCTAAGGCCCATACACACACACACACACACACACACACACACACACGCATACACATACAAACACACGAACACACACACACACACATGCATACACATACATACACACACACACAAACACACACCCTAGTATTACTCTATTTTTGAGGACTCATCTTTGACATAGTGCATCCCTTAGCCCCTCAATTTAACCCTAACCTGAACCCTAGAACCAAGACTTAACCCTCAAACAGCCCTAAAAGACATTTAGTAAGACAAGCCCCCCCACACACACACACACACACACACACACACACACACACACACACACACACAGCTCTGAAGGCTCTAGTCTAACAGAGGAATCTGTTAGGTGTCAGAGTTTGCTGCAGCGCTCCACATTGTGAAGAGACAAAAGGCCAGGGAGTGGGGAGGCTCACTCCCGCTGACTACGGCTCCAAAGCTCCAATTTCATGTCCTCTGAGTCGGCTGCGTAGGTGGAAGAGGTGGTGGATTGTGTCTGGCAAGCAGGGTGGGGTGGGGTGTGTGTTGGGGGTGGGGGGGGTGCGTGCAGTGTGCGCCCTGGACATTGCACGCGGGGATTTCACGTGTCAGGAGCACCGATTTTGAGAATCCGTGCGGACCTCACGGCACGCGGCACCAGCGGGCCCCCCCCCTTCCTCCCCAACGCTCACGGTCGTCTCCCCTTTCACCTGTCGTCACCTTGATGCCTCGTAGATGGATGAGAGGATCCTTGTGTTTTGCCGAGTGTGTCTGTAAGACTTCTTTTTCTGCTCAACCAACGACTGAGAGACCACAACGAAGATCTGTCATCTGACTTTAAAGAACTATTGCATGAGTCGAAATGTGATATCAATGTTGGTTTTTATTTCATTTAATTCATCATGAAGCACAAATTCAACACATATGAACTCAGTGTGACCACCTTGTAGACAGAGGCCCAGATGCATGTAGTCCCAGTCTGAAGGCAGTTCATAGCCTCCTATTTTGGAGTGTTAAAAATAACTTTATTTCGCTGTTTGGATCTGTGAGGTCTGCTGCTCCAACTTTTTCCCCTGCGCGTACCTCCGCCTACATAAGCACAAACTGATCATATAACGTGACCCATTATCAGAAATCCACCAACAAAAACAAGATGTGTATGTTGAAACCCTTGCGAATCTCCTCAGAGCTGATTTAAGACACAAAGATGTGAGGAGTTTCCTGTTAAGACTACTGTTTGTCGACCAGCCACTGATTGTGAAACAAGATGACATGGACAACTGCCGCCTCCATCCATCCCTGGCCAAGCTCTACATGACCCAGAGCTTCCATTTCCATCAGTGGAGACTTCCTTCATTTCACAATAACAACAAGTCCTCTTGTGCCTGCCTTGTGCTCTGTCTCCAGTCTACACTCCAAGACACGTCGTCTTGGTGAGCCACGGACATCTGATTCAGCTGTGTGAAAGCACCTAATCTGTGCCGCATGGATGAGAAAACTGAGAGGATTAAAGGGGAAATGATTTTCTCCATGGCTGCTGAAACCAAAGTGGGTTTTGCTGCGACGGGGAAGCCGCCCTCTCAGCACTGATGGTAGATAGAGACTTTTTGTCTCTGCCTCTCATTGTCTTGTTACCTTATAAATCTTCCGCGCCGACACCTGATAGCTGATATCGTGGCCCATTTGTCACCCCGTGTTTACGTCTGGGATGTAGAGTGCTGTGGGGATGGGATGCTCCACGCCCTCGTGCAGCCCCCAGGGGTGTGGGTGCCGCTTGGATGGGCAACACTGTGAGCCAGCCTGGGGGGGGGGGGCGAGGGCGGGGGTCAACATTAGGCCGTAGGAGTGTAGGAGTAGGATAGAGGAGTTGAGCCTACTCCTCTGAGCTGCCCTCAGGAAACACGAGTCTTATCATATCCCAGAGATAGAAAGGAAGAGCCACTTAATGAGTAACTGAGGGAGTGAGGTACAGTAAGTTAGGAAATTTAACCTGCACAAGGTTTGTTAAAAAAAAAAAAACAAATCAAAACAAAACAAAAAAAGTTTTACTCACCTCTTGTGGTTTCTCATTCTGGAGATAATTTTGGCTTTATTGGTTTTGAGATAAGTGTCTCTTGAGATTCCCACCTTCACTTTCTAGAAACAATGTCCTCATAAAGGGTTCAGTATGCATGTGAATGAAGAATCTCTCTCTCTCTCTCTCTCACACACACACACACACACACACACACACTCACCTTTCCAGCGTCATTATAAGTAAAGCTGTGCCTGACGATTTTTGTAACTTTGGAAGTTTGCTTGGGTTTAGGGACAAAAACAATGCTGTTAAGGTTAGGGCACCTTGTCATCATGGCTGAGATAATAGCCACTTTGCTAAGATCCGGGAATGTCCGCAATCATGGTTAAAAGGGACCGGCATTAAGTTTGGGTGAGGAAATGAAAAGTGAAGAGCAAACTCCTGTGTCAAAGTCCAATTGTTTACTTGAATCATCCAAATGCCTTTGCCACCGTTGTCTATGAACATTGAGGCTCCTTAACGATGTCAAGCTATTTCCTCCTTCAGTGCAGACGGACAAGGGTCACAGGGCTTTGTAACTTGACCGTTTTGGGAAATTGGCTGAAACGACCGATGCTGTCATCCCCTTCAGGAACATAGACTCCTCCGTCGTTACGATTCGTTGTGTTGCGACGGCGAGGGCGTTCAAAAGAAATATAAAAGGGTTCTTTGACAGCGGTTGGGGAGTCAGTTTGACGCAGCCGGAGGAGGTTCTGATGGCAGGCCTTTTCGCCTCCACTTCATGTGGGGATGTCAGGAACAGCCATAAACACTTTTGTCCTAGGTGTGGTTGGATGACATGTTTGACAAACTGGTTAGTTTCATGCATACTTAACCCCATGCACTAGACAGGGTAAAAACATTGTGTTCGTCTCTTGTCATCAGGCCTGTTTGATCAGTGGCGGAGCTCCAGTAAAAGCTGTTCTGGGGAATACCCAACGTAGCAGGCATGAAACCCCGGGTGGAGGTGTTGCCTTGATATTCTGAAGCGCCCAAATTTATAAACTATTACTTCAACTGCACTGGGGCAGCGGCAAAATTTTAGACTGGATGTCTCAAAATCCTGGACAAATAAAGACAAAACTATCTGGATGGCTGTATACCACTAGAATTACGCCATAAGGTAAGTTCTTTAGTAATTTACTACTACTGACTACTTACTATAGAACAGATATATCTCCAAGCTCTACTGTACAATATACATGTCCCTGTCCATTCATCAACCTCTGCACCACCCCTCCACTCCGCCTTTTGCACTCCATCCAGTCCCGAGCACAATGACCCTCAATAGCCAGTGCATTGGTAAATTCTCGCAGGCTCACTGGCATAGAGAAAACAGCCGAGCAGGGAGAAGAAAAGAAAGAATGGAGGAGGGAGAGGAGCAAGAAAAGAAGCGGAGCAAAGAAAAGATTAGGCTCTGGTGAAGTACAACTTTTCCAAAGCTGGCTTGGTTCTTGGCAGAAGGCCAGGGAAAGGAGACAATGCAACGCTGTGCAGATCCAGGGATCTATAGACGCTCACTGGAGCATTGGGCTATTGGGAAGGAGGGTTTGGTTGGGGGGGGGGGTGGTGGAGGGTGGGGGGGCCCCTTAAGCGCTCTGTTTTCCAAAGCCAAGCATAGAAGACATGATGGGGCGCTGCAGTGGCTGAGGGCCGGTAGGGCAGCGTGGTGGGGCAGAAGCAGCAGCATAGTCACGACGTATAGAAAATATTGACCTGACAGACTCCATCAGGGGATGTGCAGGGCTTTTACCGTCCCGCTTCACCCAAAGCCCCCCCCCCGCCCCTAGCCATTCTTCGGCACTTATGGCAAACTGAACCCTCCCATCCCTGAGCCTCCATATCCCCAGCTCAAGTCTCAGCCTCACAGCACCTGCTCTGTGTCAGCGAAGAGCTGAGGGGGCTGAACAATATACCACAAACAATCTGTCAAAGGGCTGTCTCAGTACGTCCCCCGGGCCTTTTAATAAGGACGGACAAGAGCAATATAACAACTGATTTTTGCTTCCCCTCCTTGCTTTGTATTCCGTCCTCCAGCCCTCTCTTCACATCATTACATTTTCATTCATTTCAATCAGTGTTTCATTTCCTTTCTTTCCTCTCAGCGCTCTTGGCGGTATGTGGAGGGTCAGGGCTAATACAGGAAAAAAAAAAAGTGAAAGAAAGAGAAAACAGAAGAGGGGGAGGAAGAGGAGGAGAAGGATAGAAGAAGGAGAGAGGGAGAGAGAGAGGAGAGGTGCACCCCTCCAAGATCAAAGGCTCACTCCCATTGTGAGGACTGTACAATGGAGAACTGCATGGAATACGCTCAGACCCCCCCCCCCAACACACACACACACACACACACACACACACACACACACACACACACACACACTCCCCCATACCCCTCACCCCCACAGGCCAACTGACAACATAGCTAGGAGGGGGCATCAGGGGTAATTGGGGGAATGATGAGTGGGACTATGTACAGTAAAGTACAGTTATTTCAGATAGGCCACACACTGTTAGGCAGTCAGAGTCACAAACACATGCGCACACATACCTAGATCACAGATTAACTGAGACTAAGGTCAAGAATGGACATCAAAGATGACATTAAATAAAAAAAAGAAAATGACAAGTTTCAAAAATTGACCCTTGGAGAACTGGGAATCAGGGTCTAAGGGTCCCAGCAGCAGGGCCCCTTAGACCCCTTAGTGCCCTGAGAAAACTTCTGTTATGGTTGGGCGCCATATTAATGATCCTGAATTGACTTTAGATGACTGCTGATGCAAAATTTTCTACATTTACCCTCAGTGTTTGTAAATCTGTTTCCCTTTAATACACACTCCTGACAATCTTAACGTGACAATAGACAGTTACTTGTCGGCGACTTATATAAGACACCTCTTACACTTGCTACGGCAAACGTATCGGCAAACAGCCGCTTATTAACCCCTTTTCAGCAGAAAGGTGGCAACATCAGCTTTCATTCGGCGTCGAGTTTCCAGTCCCCTGAACGTAAGTCCAACACCCACTCTCTGTTTAGCTCTATTTTGGTCTCCACCAACCTGTGGCTCTTTAGATACTAGACGCTCCGCTGGCTTCGCCGGCAGGACGCTGCGTTCTGATTTACCTGATCGGAACAGCAGAGTCAGGTGATCAACATCTGGGGATACGAGTGAGCATTTGCACATCAGCGGTAGCGGGACACGGGACGTGATCCCCAGTCTCCCAAGTTTCATGACGCAGATGATGTACACCCAACCTTCCATATGACTTATATAGGAATGTCACATTTCCCGGATCTAAAATGTATTCACAGCAAAGTGAACCAGAAGCTGAGAAAATGTAGGTAAAATGCAGGCACGATAATGCAAATGCTGTTTTAGATGTCAAAAAATTAATAAAACATAAAAAACCAAACAAAAAGTTACAATGATCAAACAATAATGTAAATGGAAAAACACTACGCTCTAAAAGAAAAAACCCACAGGCATTATCAGTACATGATGTAAATAAAGACTGTCTTTTAAGATACGTCCTTTAAAAGGGTTCATAACATTCTATTCCCCTCTCTGTTTTGCATGACTTGTGGTCAAAGTGTAACCACAATCTAGAGCTCTGCAACGACATGACATACAATATCCTGCCTTGACACAAGCTACAAAAGTGAAGTGATGGGGGCTGTCCCCTCATATCTTTGATGCAAAGACGGATAAACTATAGTGTCAAGGCTTGCATACGCCTCATAAAAAAAAAAAAAAAGTACCAAAAGATCCCCCACAGAGGAGCGCTGGCAGTTGGGGTTGTGCTCTTACAGCTGTAACCAGGGAATGACCTCAGGGCTGAGCTCTACATTGACACAATTGGAAGAGACAAAAACTTCTCAGAGCCTTAAAAGGTCTCACAGCTTTTAAACGTTACCCTCCTTTCTCCTTATTTTTCAGCGTTACAAGTGCTCAAGTGCACTTGTGATTATTGCCCTCTTGTTGGTTCCTCTTCTCTGAGTTCACTTCTTTTCTACCTTTTTCTTCCCCATCCTCCTCCTCCTCCTCCTCCTCCTCCTCCTCCTCCCCCTTCCTTCTCCCATTCTCTTAAGCCTGCAGGGCTTATCTGTGGGGGTGAGGGAGAGAGGAGAATGGGGAAGACAGGCACTTTCATGGCTGAGTTGGGAGCCATTAGCCCCCTGTGTGCTCGGCCCTGTTCTCCTGTTCCACCTCCTCTCAGTATTAATCTGCAGTGACAGCTTCACTGTTTACCAAATCCACCCAGGATCCTGGGGGATGACTGGCCGGCGCCACTCTGCTCCATTAACCTCTGACCTCCAGCGTTACGGCACCAGTGCCAGGCCCGGGGCCCGGGGTTAACCGACTCGAGCAACCGGTCGGACACCTGTCTGATGTCCGAGAATGAACTCCTGTCACACAGAGACAATCTGTGCATTAAGATGTTTCTCAGCTGGACTTGAGAGGATGGTGACATTTAGACCCACAGCTCATTTACGTTGGCTGATGTGGGATTAGAACTGCAACCATTATTTGATTAGTCGATTAGTCGATCGACAGAACTAGTCTGCAACTATTTTGAAAATCAGATAATCATTTTAGTCTTTTTTGCAAGTAAAAACGCCAAAATTCTGCCGGTTCCCTCTTCATAGATGTGAAGATGCTTTTAATATTTTTTTTGTTGTACATAAAAGGGAACTGAATATCTGGGGTTTTTTTGCAAAACAAAATGAGGTTCTCAGACGTCCCTTTGGGTTGGTGGAAACTGCACCAGACACTGGTCACTATTTTCTGACCTTTTATAGAAAAACAATTAATCAATGATCAATCGTTCGTTGCAGCCCTTTATCTAGTTTATGTTTTGCCACAAACAGCATGATACAGAGGTGACAATTAAGTTTGTTAGGAGATTAGTTACTGTAAGTGGAGATTGAGGTGGCTCACGATCAGATGATCAGGGAAGAAAATGATGTAACAGAAGTGATAGTTATCATTTTAACCAGTAGCCTCCTGGAGTCTCAGTTGGCTTCCTGGAAACTGGTCCTGGACAAGTACAAGCACATGAGCTGTGACACCTCTGTGATGACTGACTGATTCCGGACAACAGCAGGAGCAATGTTAACAAAAAAAAAAAAAAAAAAAAAAAAAAAAACAACACAACACAAAGGGCCCAAAAGAAAATATAAATTGCTTCAATGTAATTCAGTTCGACTGAAATAAAAAGGAATTAAAAACCTATTATCCGCTTCCCTCAACTGGTACTTCAAAGAGTTAAAGCACTGAACTACACCGGTGTAACAGACAAAGATCCTCTCTACAGGTTCTGACAGAACATGGAGAACAGGCTTCTGGGACCAGCTCGATCTTCTGACAGAAACTATGCAGAACTCGTGTGTGGAGGCTGCAGTGCTGCTCCCTTTTTTTCCCTTTTTTCGATTGCACCCATCTACACGCCTTCAGAACCATTTCCCGAGCCGACCGGTGCGTGCGAGGACTATCACATTTTCTTCCTTTGAAGTATCTGCTGCCATCAATCTCTGTTAAGATTAGTCTTTTCTGCGCTACTGGAGTTGAGCTAGAGAGTCCTGCTAAAGGTTTATATCAAAGCTATACGGCCGTGTGCAACCTCTGAAAGTGTTTGGAAGTTACAAAAAAAGGGCTGAAGTCTTAAAAAAATGCAATGAACTCTTGCTCAGTTCAATACACTCAGGTGTTTTGGTGCTAAAAGCACCACTGGGCCTGGTATGACTGGTTAACTATATATCAATTACTCATCTCTATATGACAACCTTTCAAAAAGAGCCCTGCAAAGCTTTGCCGTCATGTAACGTTGAGGTTGATGATGCTCAGCTTAGATTACATGTTCCTCCTCAACTCCAGTTCTTGTAAACACAAGTGCTCTGACTAAGCCTCTCTGGTTGATCTTGTGTTTATCCTGTGGTTTAACACATGTTCACTCTGGGCCAAACCAGGTCCCTGGACAACTGACTAAGCAGTAGTTTAATAACTCTACACTAGAGAGTTAATGCAGAGCTCTAATGTTTTCGCTAGTGTGAATCTAGAACACAGCTGCTCTGCGAACATGTGTTGGGGTTTAATGATGACGTTTAGAAGCACGCATTCATCATTTTGTCGAAAATACAATGACGGGGTTCACACTGAAATTATGTGTTCAGAAACTATAAAAATACACTAACAAAATTCTAAAAATCTTTATTAGACCAAGCATGAGGGCATGAATGCTGATTTTGCAGATCTGTGAACAGTGCCACACCGCACAGTTATAATGTACACACACACGCACACACACACACACACACACACACACACACACACACACACACATGCACAGAAACACGCACGCACACACACACAAACTCCTCAAGCCAAGCCAAACACACTCACTCTTTCAACCAGACATGGGGAGTGACAAAGCATCACGTCCTTCCATCGACAGCCTGCAGACACCCCCCCCTCCTCCCCGTCTGACCTCTAACCTCGATGACAACAAACTGTCATCACCGTCACTCCTGCTAGGTAAACAGAAAACTAGACGACACACAGAAAGGTGTACCGAAGCTGTGAGTGAGTGTGTGTGTGTGTTTGTGTGAGTTTGCATCTTTGCATTCAATTGTGCTCACTTTTATGTGTGTCCATGTGTGTTCTAGCCTCTTTAAACATTTGGTTTGTTTTTGGTTTGTCCTTTACTCCGCTTTTTATTAAACCATCTGGTTTTATCAACTCTGCCCTTTAAATAACTACTTCCTGAATCCAGCCCACCTGCAGGCATGACCAAAGCCAGCTCTCTTCGATTTTTCTGCTGAATGTTCAGGAAAAAAAGCAAGGTTTAGAGCACACAACTGTTGCCAAAAGAGAAATATTTACCCAAGGTGACGCAAGCAGTGCCCTGCTATTGAACCGCTCTCAGCTATATTTAGAAGTTCCTCACCACCAGACCAAGGTGCTGCACTCATCAAAATAACATGAAAGTCCCAAATTGAGTCTCCTTACACCCTTCATGCCCCCCCCCCCTCATTATTGACTTGAACTTAACCCCCTCAGCAAATTTCCAGTCGCACCCCTCGAAGCACCACTGGTGGCTAGCTAAGCTAACTACACATGTCGATGCCCTCTTTTACCTCATAACCTCACTTTATCGTTAAAGACTTTAGGACATAATCAGCATGTGAAATTGGACTACAAATACAAATACAAACGCAGCCCCCCCCTTGCTTTGCACGCTCCCCATCAGCTGCTCTCAACAAATCATACACATATGTTTATGGGTTTTTCCACAAATTAAACAAATAAAGAAGGGTGGGGGTTCGGGGGAGGGGGAGGGGGGGCTGGGTCAGAGGAGAAAGGGGAGGGGCACCGAGCATGGCTCTTGGATGGGGTGCGAGCCAACACCCCCCCCGGAGAGCCAGCCAGCTGGAAACCATTGACAGAAGTTTGAGGTTAGCGAGCAACAGCGAAGAGGGGCTTGTTCGAGAAGATCACGAGGGGCCTGCCTCTGTTGATGAGTCTACTTTTTGCAACCGGCGTGAGACCAGAAACCGAGAAGTAGAAGAAGAACAAGTATGTGTCATATATCTGTGTCATATATTTTCAGAAAGGAGTGAGAGGGAGAGAGAGGTGTTTAAAAATCATGAATCATGGGCTGCGTTTCCCGAAAGAGGCCTAAAGAAAAGCTGAAAGAAAAAAAAAATTAAAAAACATTCTCCAAATGGGATGCACTTGTGATTCATGAAAATCTAATGTTTACACAACTTTATGGGTTCCAGTCATAATAAAATTAAAATCTGCTTAAGTGTTTATAAAATTTTGATTGAAATACTTCAGCAGAAAAACAACCTCTGCAGACGTGTAGGACGAAGATATTATGCTCATCTGAGTCATTCAGCACTTAACACTTTGGCGCAGATTTTGAGCAAGACAAGCCTGTGTTGAATTAATGCCATTTTTGAAGAAAAAAAAAGGGGAAGTGGCTTATGAAACTTTCTCAATACTCAATTCTTGATGGCTCAATGCAGTGTGTGGGTGTACCCTGCTGTTCTGAGTTTATCTTTGACATTTTTAAGGTTGGAATCAAGAACCACTTGATCTTACATTTTGTCTCAAAAAGTCTGTAGAAGAGGTATGGAAAAGTAAAGCAAAGTAGAGGGATGGAAAGGAAAAAGAAACAGACCACCAGCCTTTCAAAAGCCCCAGTATGAAGACATAGAGGTTTTTTACACAAAACACGACACAAACATCCTCCATCTGCACCACTTCAAACCAACAACCACAACGGGACATGGTGCACTTAGCGGCACGCAGCTTTATCCAGTCAGCTCTGTTATTGCAACATAAACATCAGAAAAAACTGCATCTGCGTCTTCTCCCGTGACATCAGGCCCTCGTCTGACAGTCATCGCTCTCAAGGTGTGTCGTCCAACTCAGGTCTGCCAAGCGAATCGGCACTTCCTCAAACGGGGGAGAAGGAAACGGAGCTAAAAAGGTGGAACGTTGGTGCTGGATCGACATAAACACAATTTCCGAATTTAAAAAAAAAAAAAAAAAAAGATGAGGATATAGGGTCTGTGCAGACGTGAATAAGTCAACTTTTATGAAATCTGTGATATGCTGAATCTTGAATTGTAGCATGAAGTATTTCATTTTCCTCCTTGATCTCCTCTCTTCTGGACTTTGTCTGCACATGTGGAAAGTCTATTTTTACTGCTATACCTGCACCTAAACAGCTGGTTTCCATTTCTACTGATCAAGAGGAAAAAAAAAAACAGAACATGGCTTCCCCACTTAAAGATTTTGTCATAGCACAGAAACAGCACCCGCAAGCCTTGAAATGTCCTCCATGGTGAACTATTGAAGTTTTGACGCTTAACTCTGAAGTAGAAGGAAAATTTTGAGATCCGGAGGCCTTGTCAGTTCACACAAACATAACTATGGCCGCCCTTTGGGGAAACATCAGATACGAGATACAGGATGTGTTTAAATAGAGGAACCTTAACTTTAACTTATAAAGGGACTTTCTAAATCTACCAGTACAGCTTTGTTGTTCACCTTAGACCTAATAACAAATACTACTGCCTGTTTATGGCCTCAAATATCTCTTAAACTTGCTTTTTGTCTCATAACAAACAGGCAAACAGTGAATTTCAGAGTGAAAAGCATCAGACATTTTTTGCTCTCTCATCGAGAGTGAGATAAAGAGATCTGAGCCCCTCTAGTATCTGCTCGGTGACTATGAAAACTATGAGGAAGTTAGCTTAGCTTAGCATAAAGACCAGGAACAAGGGGAGAACAGCTACCCAGAAACCGTGCTAAGGTAAAAAAATCAGCCCGCCTGTACCTCTACGGCTCAGTAGTAATTAACATGCTTTATCTTGTTTTTTTGATCTGTATAAAAACTGGAGTATAGGAATAATTAGAGCTTCGGAGACTTCTGGAGCAGACAGGCTAGCCGTTTCTCAGCTTCCAGCCATTTTGCTAAGCTAAGCTAACAGTCTCCTGGTTAGAGGGTTCATATGTTAAGTACAGACACGAGTACAGACAGAGCAAACTAAAAACAACTTTGGAACCACCGGGCAGAGTCAGACCGGCTGCGTCCATCTGTTCCCAGCTGTTATGCTAAGCTAGGATAACTGACTGAGAGTGGTATCAACCCTCTCAGCTAAACCTCAGCAAAAAAAAAAAAAAAAAAGTGTAAGAGTGTTTCCAAAAATGTAGTTGGAGTCAATAACTGGAGAAAATAACTGGAGTCAATAACTGGAGTCAATAACTGGAGTCAATCACTGGAGTCAATAACTGGAGTCAATAACTGGAGTCAATCACTGGGCCTTTGTCATTCCAAAGCACTTCTTTTTTTTATAACAGTGGCACAAATCTATACAGCATGTGATGCATCAACCATCTAATGTGCTCTAATTTCCTTCTCCTTACGCCGGATGACTGATTGTCAAAGATTACATCACTTTGAGAAACTTTTGCCATATTTTCATTGCAAAATTGTAACTGCATCTGTTAGCGAAGCCAAAGGGCGCTGCGATTAAATGTGTGTTGTTTTAATCCCTCCTCGTTTAACAAGACATTTAATCCCGAGATCTCAAGGTGCCGCCGATCCCGTAGCACAATACGCGCAGCTAACAAATGATTACAAGAATATGGTCACAGTGTTTGGGTTTCCTGCAGTCATGCCCCTGGGAGAGTGGCCACAGCTTGGTGGGAGTCTAGTCATGTTCCATTTCCAATGGGCTTCCTCTCTTCAACTTGATTACAAAGTCTGTGGTCCATTACAGATGTTTTTTGAGGGGAAAACAAAGCGATTTTCTAATTGACTATTTTGGCTCGTGCACAACTGCAGAGGAACACAAAGGTTCACATCGTCCTCCTCGTGTCCTACTGTAATGTTGGGGCACGTGCACAATCGCATGTACACTTGAAACCGGACACAGCGTTTTTGCCCTGGTCTGTTCTTGCCAAAATACTTGCAGGGATAAAGGGTGAGAGGATATCAGAGGTGTGGGGATAGGAGGCGATGATAAGAAAACCTGAGTTACTGCCACATCATGTGTATCAAGGATATCCCAGGATCAGAACCATAGTCAGAGGCTCCCACCGTGCAACAGATGATGACACCTCGGAGTTTCCTCCTGGATTTTCCTTTTGCCTAACCTGGGCATGTAGGCCCTCTCCGCCAGCAGCCTCGTGTGGCTTAATGCTCTCAGGAGGATAAAGACGATCAACGCACCTCGGCAGCATCTGGGCCAGGGTGTCTGCTCTGCCAAGGGTCCTGCGCTCCTTCCCGTTATGCCCCCATGCCTTTGTATAATCATTAAATCACTGACGGATGTGAGAGAATAACAGTAGGGGGCTGAGAACGAAAAAGAGAGCAAGATGTAGACAGAAAAATAAATAAACAAGGGTCTGAGAGGTGTTTTTAAAGCATCGCTAGCGTTGTACGTCAGTAAGTGCAAGTCCGACTTACAGATAATGATGTGAGATCTTATAAAAGGCAGATGTTGCTTTAACATCACAAATATGCTCTGTTATGACCGTGTGTCTCCATGTGTTTGTCCTTCAAAATTAAAACATTTACAGACTGTGAGAGTCATGCTTCTCACTCAGCGTCATCCCTTCCAAAAATTACTCCTCTAGCATTCGTCCATTGCATGAGAAAGATTTTCTAATACCCAAAGTTGCACATATCTGAGACTGTGGGTGCTTTTCTTGAGAAGGCAAACATGAGTTACATGTTTTGCTCAGAGACAAATACTGTGATTAATTTATTTGCTAAGGTTGGAAAACCAACCTTTTTTTTTTTTCTTTTATCACCAGATAAAAAAAAAAAAATAACTGCCTCATTTTGATGAAGGTAGAGAAATGACTCTTTGGCAGAATTAACTACTTACCAGTTGAGGAAATGACAGCTGCTTCAGCACAATCATCATAAAACGTTTTGTGGGACTGTAGATTATATAATTACTGACTTGATTCTTTGTGTATTGCAGTGATATATTAACTTGATGTGAGGATTTTTTTTTAAATCCTGAAAACAGTTTTGACAAGAGAAACAATGCACCTTTTATGAGACTAATATTCAACTTCCTGTGTTGTCCCTGAACTCAGTCTATTGTTCTGAATCTAACTCAAGATGCTGTTACATGGTTTCCTTTATGGAGCCAATTCAGCCCTTTTAAACTCCAGCAGTGGTGAGCTGTATCTACAGGCGTGCGGCCCGCCACTAGAACCTGAAGTGCAGCACGTATGGAGGAAACTGCTCCAGTTGGAGAAATCGGATCCATCTATGGGGAATATCCCAAAATAAACCTCTCTGTTCTCCCATATCAGGCCTTGTATAAATAAGATAGCACTGCAGGCACACTGCCCCATGGGAATTAGCCAATCCAGTCCTGTAAACATCAGCCAATGACTTCTGGCAGGCTGGCTGGCTCTCAGGAGGGGAGGTTCTGCACTGGAATTCATAAATAAATCACTTTTCTGGGAGGATTATGTGTCCACAGTCCCCATCCTCCCGGCCCCCTCCCCCCAAAAATAAACAGGGCCAAGTAGAAATAGCAGAGTTTAGGCACCACTACAGGAAATTATGTGGGCTTGTTGCTATAATTTGAGGACATTATTTTCATAACATTTGCATTTTAGTAAAAATCAAAACTTTGTCAGACCATGTTACACAATCCCTTCCAGTCCCCTCTATGATGTATGACTGTACATTCCTGGTATGAGAAATTAAATAAATATAACAACTCACCAAAACATTATCAAGCATCCTCTGTAGCATTTTAGAGACTTATGGTTTGATAAGAAGCACCCTAACTTTCTCCAATTCTTTAAATAGTTTCCAACACAAAACTGAGGTCAAGTGACCTTTAACAGTGCTGCTTGTTTTGCCATCCAGTGGTTGTTTTGGGGGACCTGCGCCATTAACAGGTTCCCAGAGGAAGTAATGCAACACTATTTAAACCTACTTAGCCTGGCCCTGCCCCGGCCTTCACGTAATCACCTCCTTAGACAAACACAGGGGCCGAGCGATACACGTAGTGGAAATGGTAAAATGGTCGGGATTCAGCTATGATCGTGTCCTTTTTGATAAAATAAAGATTGTCTAAGAAAATAGAAGATCTCTAACCTCTCTGGGTATAGAAGAGACTTTGATGAAGTGACTTGCATCTCAAAAGATGTGTAGGTGGTTGAAACTAGGCAAAATTGCAATTGGAACCTGGGGCTCATTTCAAGCAATTTCCAAGTGGCGCTCGCACGTACGACACTTGTTTCGATTAGTCGTATTAGTAAAAAAAAAACAAAAAAAACCCAAAACGGGATGAAAGTGATCTCATGCTGCAAATCCTCAAAAGCTACTGTAATGGGATTGGAATAAATGCCTGTTGCTCTATGTCTGAAAAAACCCTGCTAGTTTTCATCCAAATTCAACCTAGTATTGAAGCTGGAACAATTGATGATGAGTGATGATTTTGCTACGTGGGGGAATCAGAGGCTGTAACACTGATACATTATGACCTTTTAAGGTTATATGGTGAACTTGCGAGTAACTCCAATATTCACTCTCCTTTTAGCTGTAGTTTGCACTCCACTAATTCCAAAGAAAAAAAATATCTGGCAGTGAAATGCTTCAATATGTTCTCCAGCTAGTCGCTAACTTTGTCCGTCTGCTGTTCGGTGCTGGGCATTGTAAAATGGGTTTTGGAGCTTTTTCCACCGAAAACATCTGCCTGCCGGGGACAAAAACAACTCTATGAGGGTAGTGGGAGTGAAGTTGCAGCCAGAAAACCAAACCAATGAGCTGAAGCTTCTGTAATGTTCAGGAGAGATGAGGGGAACTGCAGGGTTGGTTGACAACTCTCTGTGGGCTTGTCACTACAAACTGCACAGTTTTCCACTTTTAATAAAAAAATATTGAATATGGCTGCTTTAACCTGGACTAGCAGATTGTCTTTTGACCTGTATGTCACCAATGCAATGTGTACTGGAAAAGCGAGCACGGAAAAACGGTTCACTGTTTGTTTGGTTCCTTGTTGTTCAGGGATTAGGGTACTGTCTCATAGAATTTATGAGAAAGAGAGGAGACACTCACTGCTACCATTCCTGTTTCATCTTACCAAACAACAAGCTCTGACCTCAATAAAATGATTCACGGACATTATGGAAATGATAGAGAAGCATATACAAGTAAACAATAGGTAGCAATGGGAGGATATTCCAAATGGAGGAGGCTGATGTTGTTGTTCTAATGTATTCATGTGTGGGCACGAATGGGTTAAAATGGTAAGAGAGTGGTAAGACACTTCATGGCTTCATATGTACAGAGAGGCATCAAAGAACCGAGCGCTCCTCACCTCCTCTGCATTGTTCCATGCAGTATGAAGCACAGCTCATACAGTACAAGGCACAGTAAAGGCTGGTGGGTGAGACGGATGTCTGCAAAAAGGAGACACAGTGCAACCCCCCGCATCCTGTTCGATAGGTTTGCACACAGGTGCTGCAACGCCGCAGCACACCTAAAACCACACCCTGACACATATGTGCTGTATGTAACAATTATGAGTCAGGGAATAAAATTTAATTTTAACGTCTGCTCAGCAGTTACCAAGTGAAAAAAACCAAATAAAATCAGGTTATTTCAACTCTGAAATACCGTTTGTAATCCTGTGATAACTAGGTCTGGGGAAAATAAGGGGGCTTTCTCTTTCCACATCAATAAGATAAGAAAGGAAGTGACATAAGTTCCTGCAACAGTGGCATGGGACTGATAATAAGAACTGCATGTGATATGTTCACACCAAAAAAACAAAACAAAACAAAAAACCCCGCAACTGATGTTTGGCTAACATGAACTGGATAAAATCAGCATGTGATCTCCAATCCTCACCTTTATCAGTCATTCATCACCATCCATCCCTTATTCGCTGTTTACCGATGCTTGGCCAAGCATCAGGTACTCTGCGATAATTCCTTGCCATTGTGTTAAAACAAATACTTTTTAACTGTGTGAAATTATAATGTCAGCCAGGTCGAAGTTACAGTTTATTAGTCATAACCTGTTGATTTAAAGATAAGAAAAGGTTCTGCAGTAACCTCTGTTAACCTTGGATGTAAGTCATGAATCAGGTAATTTCTGAGAAATTTTGCAATTTGATCAGATTATTTAATAATAGTAAGACATCAGTGAGTGTGTCATGGGAAACCGAGTAACTTTAATATTAACCTATTTAAGGGCTTCATCGTAATTCGCTGTGGATGTTTTGTCTTGGATTGAAACTCACCAAGGATTTTGATACGATTGTGCCTGGACATAAAACTCAAATGGATACAGCCGGAGGAAATTTACAACGGTGATTCCGCAAGAAGTGATCTCTCGAGTCAGAGCTCGAACGGCACATCAGAGGACGAGCGTGACCGTGGCCAGAGGGGGCACATTGAGCAACACTGTTTGTAAACGCAACCCTGAACTGGCGACTCCAGGGTTCACGGTATGAGTCACGGCCTGTGGCATTGCCAGAGTTTACAGCTTGGTAAACAAGGCAACAGACTGCCAAACAGGAGAAAGTGCCCCGGAAAGTACCTGAGAAACTCGGGTGTGCAGAGGGGGGAAAATCATCATCAGCCTCAGCCAGTTGATAAGAAGAGCCCACACCTAATCTTTACATGCTGAGGAAGAAGCCGGAGATTAAAAGTCGAGGCAAAAAGTTGCACGCAGGCTGAGTGCGCCTTCGTTTTTGTGTGTCGCAAGACAGCGAGCGAGACTGAAAGAGAAATAAAGAAAGAACGTGAAGTGCTTCAAGGAAATGAATAAGAGACACGTAAAAAGAGTCTGAAACCACAGATCTCCTTTCACTAAAAAAGGTCCATTTTGTCAGCCTGTGTTACATCACTAGTCAACAGAACGGCCATTTAATTCAACATAACCCTTCACCATCTGAGGGGATTTTTAAAAACCATTCAGCCCAGACATGGTCCCACCTTTTGTTCTGTGGGCAATGGAGTAATGACTCACCCTGATTCCAAAACCAGGGCTGGCGAAGGTTAGCATGCCCCTCTAGTTCTGATAATGGACCAGCTGGGCCACATAAAGACAAAGTGGACGCACTGTCAAAGTCAAAAGTCTGGAGTTTGAACCCGCTCCACTTTGGACTTGGCTGGAACTCAGAGAGGCTACAGGCCACTTGCTCAGTCTGATAAACAACTCCCGGGCAGAGAAACAGGGCCAGCTGAGAGAGAGCTGTGCTGAATGTACTCATATCTTACCCACACACACACACACACACACACACACACACACACACGCATGATAAAAAAAAAATTCCATTACTGTGAAAGGATGTTTTACGTATTGGCAAATAAGCATTCAGCTTTCTTGGTTAAAGTATGTTTACATTACTTTACTCAACTAGAAACTCGCAGACCTCACAAATGGAGCAGGTCTGCTAGTCTCATCCATCCTCCACCTCTACGTTTGGGCAGATTTTTAATATGTGTGTGTGAAAATGGAAAAAAATGAATAAATAAATAAATAAAGTAAAAATGACTCAAAGGAATAATAACATGGCTTGATTTTTTGAGTGTGCTGTTGATGGACACTGATTGTTCCCACAAAATAAAATTGAGGAATTGCTCACGGCTGTGAAAAAAATCAAAACAAATTTGAAATGGTGTTGAAATAAGCCCACAAACACATCAGGAAAAAAAACACAAATAGAAATTATAAGGTCTTTGGAAAATCAATTTTGCCCACTCATTGGGAAGTTTAATCTGATGAATGTTTATTTAACATCTATCGATGCCAAGGCTGTGTCACCAGCGGGGAAACAAATGGGCAACTATCTAGCGAGGACCCGGACCACTAGGACCCCCTTTTTAGCTCCAGGCACAAGGTACGGTCACATTAGTCACATTAGCATTCAACAAAACTGGCCCACATTCAGCACCAAAAAAAGAAGAAGAAGAAGAAGAAGAAGAAAATGTCGTGCTTTCAACCTGGGTACCAAAAGAAATTATAGTCCTAACAGCGTTTGGAAGCTGTAGTTTGTATTCGAGTGTTAGCACAACGCTGGAATAATAACTTCTCTATTCCCAAACACAGTGCATTAGTGTTTCTGTTGGCTAACCATGCACATCCGCACAGTCAAAGCTGAACAGGGGGTGAACAAAGGTTAATCACACTAAAACAGGAAACACAGCCTTTAGTCTGTCTGTCGAGCGGATCTCATTAGAGGCAAATGGATGATGGAGAAAAGACTCGCTGAAAATCGAGTGCCACCATAACTGTATCGCGTGTCGACATGTGCTTCGTGCTAATTAGACCGAAAATCTGTTTTGAACTGCGCGGTGCTAAAGCACAATACCGACTGGCATGATAATTATTACCTGATCTGTTCTGGAGGCGGGTTCCTTTGTCAAAACAAACCCTCTCCCAGGAGGCAAAACTTCCAAAGGCCCTTTCCTTTTTTTTTTAAATTTCTTTTCTTTTTCACAACAATCATTTTGTCATATTTGGAAAAGGTTGTGACAGTGCGCCAGCACGCACAACACTAGGACCCTTAAACTGAGGCAGCTAAATGGAATTCAAGCATCATTAATTTTACTATCTACACCTGTGCTTTTCCTACTGTGACATGTCGTAATGTCTGCTGTTATTAAGAGGCTTGTGTTTAAATAAACTGCCAAACACAAAGCTGGGACCAGGTCATATTCTAGCAAAGGATAACTGGAACACTGCTCGCACACTGGGGGGAACTGTTGGGTTGATGGGGGGGCAGGCAGCTGACTTTCGGTGATACGACATCCTGTATTGCCTCAAAGTTTTTATAAACAGAGAAGCACGGTACATTAAATTGTTGTATACTAACTGCAAGAATAGTGCACTAATAAATTGGGAAATACTGAATAGGATTAGTATTTGGTGTTTGGACACAGCTCTAGATCACAGCTCCTCAGATTCGCTCAGATTCAGCAAAGTTGGGCAACAGGAAACTAAAATGACCTCACACCTCAATATCTAAATGACAAGCAGCTGCCTTCACCACGGCCTTCTTATCGTTCGTCGTGTCATACATATCGTCAATTTCGGGCCAACTTTAAAAACATTCATGGGTGTTTTTGCCTTGAAACCTGGTGAACAGCCCCGCACTGCATCACCACCTCAGTTCAGGAAGTGGGTAAAAAGGGGAGTTCTGTTAGACCTAAAATAGCTTGTCAGACACCAAGATGTATGCTTCTACGCTTGGGTGCGTCCCCCATTGTGTAGTAATGTGAATCGAGATATTTTTAAAAACAAAAACAGGTGAGATGGCCCCTGCTCCAAGGAGAAGGAGTCCTCCAGAAAACTGCAGTTTATTCAGTCCAAGTAGAGCCTTATGCAACCGACAAGGGGATTTATTTAACCCACTTAGCAAAGAAAGAGATCAGTGTAGTGGCTACAAAGTTCATTAGCCAGTGACACTATTCCTCGGATGTCTCAAGGGCACCGTCTGCGTCGGACTGGTACGGAGCTGACGTGAGGAGTCGGCACTCCAACTTTGAGGAGGTCACCTCTTTAACAGCCATGAATCATCCAAATATCAACAAGCCAAGTCGTTCCCACTAGGGCCTTTTTCCATAAAACTGCCGAGGTTCATGTAGAGTACATGGCACTGTCACAGAGCACTGTGAAAGGGAGTGCAGGTTAAGAGATAGGTCATAAAAAATATCTCACCATAGTATACGGACCTTGATATTTAACCTACTTCAGGAAACGGCTGTGTAATAATTTACCTGTTTTTTTTTTTGTTTTTTTTTCCTTTCTTAAGCTGAAGTTTTATGAGTGAAACAGTCATCATCACTGCCATCTGAATCCCCCCCCCCCCGACCATATCTTTTCATGGTCTCATTAAATTAGGCTGCAAAAGGTTCATGACTCTGACCTGCAAGTGTCGGCTCTGTCCGGGACGGAGGATGAACGCGCTTGTTGCAGCAGGAAAACCTAACAGACCCTCACATATAGTGGAAGGGAGATGTACAGTGTGACTGTAGACTAAACATATACACGCCGGGAGTTTACATTCAGCGCCCTGGGACTGTAACAGCACTGGCATGGCTGGTAGCAGCAGCTTTACCACAGCCACAGCTGCGCAATGTACAACTACTACACTGAAAGCTGATATTTATTCGTGGATGCATCTGTTCCTAATCTTTAATAATGCTCTGAAAATCTGGAAATTACAAGTCGCAATATCGTGGCATTACTTTTTATGTGGGTTTTGGTCTTTGTTCTTCCCGTTCCTGTTCCATATATGTACACAAGGGATTTTAGACACCTTGCAGACACTGTGAGGAGAGTCTGAGACCTCCTGCTTCGTCATTCGCCAGTCCCGTGAGCAGCAGGAAGGCAGGAAACTCCACCCTGTGCCCCCCCCCCCCCGCCTTCCTCTCGCTCCCATCCTCTTTTAACCTTGCTCAGACTTCACCCAGGCCGAGTCAAGGCCGCAGTCTGATTCCCCCCTATTTCTCACTGTGTTATCATGCACGCACGAAGGCGTCTTTCTTTACACAAACAAACCCACATTTTTTTTTTTCCTTTTCTTTTCTTTTCTTTTCTTTTCTTTTTTTTCTCTCGCTCACATGATCCTTTTCAGGGCACGTTGTTTACAGAAGTCTTACGTGATACATATAGAGGAAATGAATTAACTTCAGAAAAACTGAACCTCTACCAACTTATCCTGTCTCTTTCTAACTTCTTCCAAAAACCCTGTACTCCCACTCCTTCCCTCCCCCTCTCATCCTCCATCCTCCCAGCCAGCCCCCCCCCCCCAATCTTCTGGGCCCTCTCACTGACAGCTGGCTCTGATTATGGCTGTGAAAAATGGGGCAGTCACGCCAGCAATCCCCCCCCTCCAGCATTCCTACAGCATGACTCCGCACTTTCTCCCCACTGGTGCTGGTCTGCTTTTCCCTGTCTTTCTTCAGCTGTCTTTCTCTCTTGCTTGCTAAGTTGTTTTGCCGTTTGAATACTGTATACTAGAAAAGAAGGAGTTTGTTTGAGGGGATTTGTGTCCTGCAGTAATGGATGTTTTTTTTTTTTTTTTTTTTAAAAAGAAAAAGAAAAAGGAGCCGGACAGAGGAGGTGGAGGGAAAACAGAGAGGAAGAAACCAAAAGAATGGGATATTATGTTTAAGTTTGTCATACAACAAAGACAGATGGAGGAGATACTGAAGCAGCAGTGCACAGCCTCTTCACATATGGGGCTCAATTTAAAAACACAATGAGCCCGCACAAGAGTAAACACTCTCCATCACTGCCTCGTGTTACGAGGTTTACGGCACATTACATGACTATATAATGATTACAGCATGTCTGGCAGATTTTGTTTTGGCAGATTTTTATTTATTTGTCTAATCTGAGAAAAAGAAAAGCCGCTCTGTTGCTGGCATGAGCACAAACAGCAAATACTGGGTCGGGTTTTGTTACACGATCGTGCTCCGCTGAGGCAGTTCAGACCGTAGCACATCTATCCACACCTGTGCTAGTCTGCCAAACTTTCCACCTTACTTGGGTCCTCTCTCTCTTCTCCTTGATATGCTGGAAAATAGGAAACCTGCCCAGAACCTTGACTCTATAAAACTTAAAACAGTTGGCTGGGAAATTTTTTTTTCTACATCCCGAAAAATGATCAGGGGATTAATAGATAGAGTTTCACAAACTGAACAATAAACCTTAATGCTACAGCTGAATAACAGAATACAATATAACATTTAATGAAACATTTTACTATATCTTCACAATCTTGAATTTATCACGAAGATCCGCAATAGCTTTGCCGGCAGGATGCGGTGATGTGGCTACATGGCAGGTTTATCTGTGGTTGCGCAAGCTGAAAATGTCCTGTCTTTTAGCGGCGTTGTTTTCTGCCTAAAAAAAAAAAAAAATTGGCACGTAGACAGGTAGAAAATCCAGGTCAGTCCCTTGTGAAGAGATATAATGTACTGTAACTGGAGGAAAAGGCCATATATGAGCTTATGTATACTCTGCCTTCAACTAGGCCATTCTATGACATTCTGTGACGAAGCAGGAGGTCTCAGACTCTCATCACAGTGTCTGCACGGTGTCTAAAATCCCCTGTGTACATATATGGAACAGGGACACCAAGAACAAAGACCAAAAACCCATGCGAAAAGCAATGAAACGATGAGGATTCCTGTGATGATTCCTGATTGCCGTGTTTTAGATTAAAGCTAGGTTTTGCTTTGAGTCAACTGTCAAAAAAAAAAAGGTGCAAACAATGTTTCTGAAGAAAGATCAAATGGGTTGCCGGAATTTTCTTATCTCTCCAATCAAATGCATTTAAAGTCATTTCATTAAAAATAGGCTTTATTTCTACTCTAAGGAGAATACAGCCAAGCTAGATGTGAATATCGTTGTTGCTTAATAGGTGTATTGTTTTGCCATGTTCACCATCTCGGTTCAGCTGTGGCGGATGGAGATCATAATAGTTTTGCATGTATGCTATCATGACCAAAGCATTGGACGAATAAATATTTTGACCCGTTGATGATGCGGGGGAAAAAGTCAGGGGAGTCGCCAAAGTCTTCAGAGTCAAACGATCCGGCCTGTTGTTGAGACATTTCACTCAAAATCCCAAATGTTAAGTCTGAGTCCTCTGCTGAAAATTTGAATGATCTGTAACTATGAGATCAGATATGCACTTCAGCTTTGCGTTCAAAGCATTCAATAATGCCGTTCCTTGTATTAGTGGGATAGATTAAAGCTTTCTAAGCCAGCTATTGGATTTAAACTATGTGTTTAGAGCTCAGTCAGAAGTCCACTAAGTACATGTAACAATTCCAAAGAGATCAAATGAATTGAACGTGCTTGAGCAAGCAGGAATTTTCCAACACCGTTCGCTGCATTGCCTGTATCTGAAATACCTTGATAATCTCAGTTTCACTGTCTAATAGGGAGCGGAGCGGGTTGTTACGGCATGAAGTGAACGCTCCAGAGGCCAGCAGATCTGCAGATACGCCTTGTGTCAGGTTGCATAAACAAGATGGAACACTTTCATCCATCATGCCGCCGAACTGGGAGCATTAGGCACTCTTATCCGGCTCAAGGCATCTTGTTGAAGCAAAGAAATTTTCAGGGCGCCGACCTTGATATTACCTCAGCTGAGATAAATCATGACTGAATACTGAGCTCTACAAATACCCACTCTATGCCTGTCTTTCTCTCCCTCCGACCCCAGACAAGGGTATCAACATTATTATTTCCCAAATCTTTATATTCCAAATCGAGTCAAAGTGTTCAACCCTCACTTGTTCTGAACATTCTAATGATAACACAGGGCGGTTTAAGTCTCACATGGCAGCAGTGTGTTGGAAACTGTTGCTTCAGAGGCTTGTCAAAGAGCACAAACTCATATCCTGTGCGTGAAGACTCTCAGACCAAACACAACAGCCTCTGACTCATGTTGATTAAGGCACTCATTCAAAACGACAAAACCATTAAAACAAAAAAAATCTGACAATTTCTAATGTAAACATCAAGAGCTGTAAATTGTTTGTCAGCACTGATGCAATCATTCGATGTGAGAGTTTGTAGGTGTGTACGTGTGCGTGTAAAGATCGACAGTTTTCTGGGGTATTCTAAAATTTACATGCATCTCATGCAGTGAGTCATGCAATGACAACATTGCCCACACTGGAAGCTCCTGCACTGTACTCTACCACGGTCCCGCCCCCACATCAGCATTTTCTCACCTGCTAACTCCGTTCCATTATGTCTCTGCATTCATAGACTTCATAGCTTCAGAGCTTGATTGTTTATTACTCGACCCAATATGGATGATCAAAGGAGGCCATGTTGAACTCCCAAGGTGCCTAGAAACAGCTGTGCAGGTCAAGGCTGCATGGATCACCACTGAGGTTTTATTAAATTACATTAAATGATTGAGGTCACCATATTAAACATATTAATACCCCACACACACACACCCATAGGACTGATGCTCATGTGGAACTCATTTCATCCCCACTCTTCATAATGTCTTTGATTTTATTGGATCATGCCGACTCTGTGTTGGCGTTTTCCAGAAGATCCGAATGAATGTCTCACATAGAAATTGACCGCATCCTCCTCTGAGCGTAGATATGAACATGAGCCAGCATGAAAGCAGAGTTGTTTTTGTTTTTTTTCCACAAGCTGGAAAAAAGAAAGCATGATTAACGTTGAAAGCTCGTCATGTGACTGACTTATTACAAACCCTTTTATTGCCACAAAACCTATGATGAGTTTTATTAACTTTAGATCAAATATACTGTAGCTGGTACGAGCTTGTAGTCAAACAGCATAAAGGCAGACCTTTGATGCATGTGTAAGCCTGTTTAAAAAGATGGAGCTTTTTATTATAATAAGAAAAAAAGTTGACGAATGAAGACAAGAGTATAATGGTGAAGTAGATGCATGTAAAGTTCCCACCAACAGCATTTGGACCGTTCTTCACACTGAGTGTGGGTTGGAGGGCTTTAACAGAGTAAACACTGTTAACAGACAGTTGGAAGGTTTCAATGAGTCGAAAGGGGATTTGTTTGGGTGTACTTTGGCAGCGGGTTTGGCACATGGTGGTACTGGTAATGGTATGAAGGTGGGGACTGTCGGCTTGGGATTTTTGGTAAATGTGCCATTATTTATGAGTCGGGCGGGCTGAGGGGGGACAATAAACTTTCATTTCTGGGAAAGCCATTCAATTTTACTAGACTTTGTAGAACCTAGAGGAGTACAAGGCAAGAAAAAAGGGGGCAAACCAGAGAGTATTTAACAAGCACAAAAAGTGTTTCCATATTCAGCTGTCTCACAACACAGCAATAATATGAGTAGTCCCCTGGGCTGACTCAGTCACATGGGCCTGATGTGACACTAATAGCACTTACTGGAAACATACACAAGCAGTGCTGTATATGTTTCTGAGGGCATGCTAATGACATTAAACCAATTACAAAAGCTAAAAGCAAACTTGGTGCACATTTCATACCAGTTTCTGCTTGTTAAAGCTCTGTATCACCGGCAGGCAAACTTGCTGGCACACATGTTGCAGGTCAAATCACCATAAACATCTGTCTTGACGAGTAATTTAGTCTCATATTCTGCCTACAGATTGCATTTTTCCTAGAATCAAAAGAAATTCTATGACAATGGGGTGAAGTAATTCCACTATTTCCCGATTAAGCTTCTCTTGTTTAAGGAAGTCCTCTAGAAATTAGTGTTACTACCTCCAAATGAGACATAATCGTGGCAGTAGCAAGAGGATAATGACATTCAGTTCTCATCATTCTTGAAACGAGTACCTTTGTTTTTCAAAACAAGTGGACCTGGCCTTTTTTAAGCACCTCAAAACCGACTAATTGACTTGTTAAAATGGTAGTGTTTAGTGGTGCACCCAAGTCTGGACCCATAGATGCTCCCACATTTTGGCAGACAGGCAAATTGGACCCCTGTGTGGTATATGGCTGTGGGACAATCTCCATTGTCCTGTTGGATACAAGTGGCCGGAGCCCAGGAACTGCTCTGGACTGGATGTTATGCCCTGGCAGCAGAAAATTATAGCTTTGGCCAGGAAAGTCAACCAAATGGGCTAATTCTTCTCATTCAGCCCAAAGGACTCCACACAGCTGCACTTTCTTTTACTGCCAGGGAAGAAGACTGAGCGAGGGAGAGGAGAAAGAGAGACAGAGTGGGGAACAGTTGGGGGCAGTTGGACTGGACCAGTCTCAAAGACCCAGAGGGTTGTTTTCTTTGCAAAAAGGGCAGGAAAAAAAAGAAGCAGCTTAGACCCATCTTAGACATCAAACTCTATTTTGGGCTGTGTTGTGTTTGGAATGTGGGCAATCACACAAAATCCCTCAGAGTTGTTTTCTTCGAGTGGCTGGGGACACTTTTGCAAAATTACAATCAAAGAGGTAAGATGGTGATGTATTCTGGCCCCCGCTGTGTGAGCCCTTGTTCTATATTCCTCAGAGGAAACCCTTGTACCATAGGCTCCTTGATCTTTATCCACATAGCTTGGGTTTTGCTCATTTCCTCATCATTTTCCATTAAAGAGAGGATGGATATACTTCACAAGCTTTTGTGACTCTCTTGGAGTCACGGCAGGTCACAGAGAAGAAAAGAGCAGACATTACAAGACCTTCTGGTCTCAGGAGGACAGGCAAATGTGCAGTTTAATAGATGAATAATCTTTCGCTGAATCCCAAACACCTGTAGCTCTCAAAATAGTAAAAACACTAAAGAGCATCGACTATACCGCTACGCCAACCTACAGCTGTGGTTGAGGTACACGGCTCTTCGTCTCCTAATAAACCACAGTGGCCCAGAGAGCTTAACACACTGCAAATGAAGAAAACAGTGCAGACAGACAAAAAAGTAAGAGAGGGGAGAAAACATCTTCACCAGTTTGATAACACGTTGATCGATTGAATCTTTTTTTTTTTTTGTATCCCGCGAGGAAATAGGCTTGCAGTTTGGGCACAAAATGGAAAACATAGTCATGCCACATAGGCAGAAACAAAACAATACAGCAATTAGCATTATGCAATACTAAACAGCAGCAATCTGCAGTGCGTATAAAGGCTAAAGAATGTGATATAAGAACCTGATGTTAACATTAGTGCAGCATAAGAAGATAGCCTGCAGAAAAAAACGGAACCAAATATAGAGACACGGTGCAAATACGAAAAACACAACCAAATGCTGGACACGTTGGGAAAACAAACAAGACAATCAAATACAGAAACCTTAACCAAAAACAGATACATGATGTAAATATAAACGAAAATTACCGCATCACGGTTGTGTGTCCCAGCGGACAAGATCAGATAAAACATTCACCAGATTTCTCCCATCTTGCTCATTAATGGGAGTTGTTCCTTATCCAAGTCGGGGGTTTGAGGATAGAGGATGTCGTTTGCTGTACAGACAATGAAGCCCCTTGATGCAAACCTTTTTATTTGTGATACAGATTAAACTGATTTGACTTGACTTTGTTATGCTTTGCTGTTCTTGTTCTGCTGTATGTGCACAAGTTCAATGAGAGAAACAGAAACAAGGAATATAATTTCTTGTATGTGTTCACGTGCAAAAGAGCCGATTCTGATGGAGAACAAAGTTGTAGCCTTGACTTCAGAGAATGATTCGAATGCAGTATGTGCTGCAAAAGAGCTACAAATTCTAAAAGGTGGACACATCTTTGACCCTGTAGCACAGAAGAGCTATAGAGTCACCACAGTTTCATGGTGGGCAACCAAGATCAGTGTCACCAATTCAGCATACAAACAAATATGAAGTATGCTCACAATATCCCCTTCTGTTCCTGAGTTATGGTGCTAGATAATGGCTGTAAAAGTATTTTTGTAGATCATTATGATGTCACAGGGAAGGTGACCTTTTGACCTTTTGGATATAAAATGTATGACAGTCAGACATTTGTGTGACATTCTGTCATAAATAGCATATGGGTTCTTAAGTTATGGCCAAAAATGTGTTTTGTGACACACTGACTTTGACCTTTGACCTCCAAAATCGAATCAGTTCATCCTCGAGTCCAAGTGGACTTTTGTGCCAGTTGTACTGAAGTTCCCCTCCGGGCGCTCCCGATTTGTCATATTCACGAGGAGGGGACAGACATGAGGTCACAGTGAACTTGACCTCTGACCACCAAACTCTAATCGGTTCGTCCTCTAGTCCAAATGAACGTTTGTGCCGAATTTGACGAAATCCCCTGACAGCGCTCCTGAGCTATCCTGTTTGCAAGGATGGACGGATGGATGGATGGATGGATGGAGGGATGGACATCACGCAACACAACCAGTGCGTTTCTGTATTAGGCTGTGGTCTCTGATGCATACATATGCACACATATATTTCAAATTTACCTTTGTTTTACTGTTTACAATCTCTCAGCAGCCCCTATATTACTTTTAGCACTAACCAGAAGTTCACTACCAACATGGGGAGTAGTAACAGAATTAAAAAAAAAAAAAAAATCTCAAATCATGGACCCCGGTAGGGAAGTCCTGCAGTTGATTATAGTTTGTTGCATCCTACCAGCAATAAAGACAAGCACCAAAAAAAGGGTTTCAAATTAGTTTTTCACAATAAATCATTTCATGCCTACATCAAGAATGATGTTGATATCACACATATGCCCTGGATCAACTGAGGACGGCTCGCAAAAAAACTGATCCTATTCCCAAAGCGTCACATCATTTAATCAAAACCACTCTCCCATCAGTTCACACATCATCAAAACCTAATCTCATTTACAATGGGCAAGATACCGTCAAGCACAAAACGGGCTCATGTCCTCGTCAACAGCTGGAGGAAGATCAATAGCTGGAGCGCGACGACACGTCCGATTCGGTAACCCCGCCGGGAAAAAGTTTGAGGAAAGTGGGCAGGGTCACACGGGCGGTTGGCTTTGTGTATTGTCCGGAGCCGGACACATGGACTGTGTAATTCTAGTCCAGGAGTGACCACACAGGGCCGGTTGTGAGGTCTGGGAGTGCTGGAGAATGGAGACAGATGGGACAGGGGG
Organism: Istiophorus platypterus; assembly: GCA_016859345.1. Lineage (NCBI taxonomy): Eukaryota > Metazoa > Chordata > Actinopteri > Istiophoriformes > Istiophoridae > Istiophorus > Istiophorus platypterus. The sequence continues at coordinate 7,211,995 of CM029120.1, forward strand.
CCAGATTTGTGAGAGAATGCTTTTCACTGTTCCTACGTTATACAAAGCCCATTGATTTTTTTTTTTGATTTTTTTTTTTTTTCCCCCAACGTTGAGTGAGGAGCTGAGGAATATCTCGTTTCAGTGTTCGCCGCATGGTCATGACACCTGGACAGGGGTCAGGTCTGTCCGGACCCAGGCGGAGCCACGCTGAGCCCGGGGGGGGGACTGGTCACAACACCAGTTCCCTCTCTGCCTCCCTAATCCTTTCTTCCCCGAGCGTGTCTGCACGCTCATATCATATCATCTGCCATCTCTTCAGCGTGGGGCCGTTGTGTATCATATAGCTCTGGTCTTTGGCTCATTTTCTATAGCTTGATGGCTCTGACCTGCACTTCTTCCCTTGTGACCCCTAATATGCGAGTGGAAAGTCAAACTCTCCCTTCCCATGAGCCCTCTGGATGGACAGATAGATTGTTCCTCGGGAAACGCGGGTCAGGAAGCCAGAGGAGGAAGCAGGCCTTTCGTTCTAAATACAACCCTCCTCTGGAGACCGGCGTGTCAGGAGAGAATGGACAGTGAACCTCCTTTAAACACTGACCCCTCTTGTTTTGCTGCTATTTTTGCGATACAAATTGAACATAAACCTCATTAATCCTCCCTTTTTGCTGAAAAATCGGCACTGACAGGGGCCAGGGGGCTTTCATTCCTAGGACGGTGTTTTGTTTTGCGCTCCGGTCGTGTAAATGCTGTGACGTGTCGGCGCTATCCGAGCGAGCCAAGGCTCGCATTGATGCCGCATCCCACCCAGTGTGAGATGAAGGGCAGTGGAAGTGAGTGGATGCGCATGTTGGAGCGATTCATGGGAACAACATCAGCAAGAGCAGTTGGCGGTTCACCACTAACAATGCTGTGGCTACTCGCATGGACAATTAATCGCTGGTAATTCTTATTTTCCTCCCTCTCCGCCCCTCTCTCTCTCCCCAGCTCGCTGCCTCTGAGGCTAGTTTCACCCTGCACGATGACCACAGTCCTCCCATATGAATTTTGCAAACATACCATGAGACATGAAAGGAGGAAATCATGGTGTCCTGGTTGTCAGAGCTTACACAGACAAGAGCTGGATCACACAAACCAGGGAGGGGAATGTATATACAGAAACAAGACCCTTGTGGTGTCGACATGAAAAAATGCCTGACAACATTTTCAAGAAACCAGATCCTGCTCGGCTTGAACTTGGCTATTGCTGACTGCTGATTGCTCAACAGTCACCGGGCTGATTAGCTGTCCTGGCAGTGTTTCGAAAGATTTGTTCACATGCTGGGGGAAAAACGGGAAGTTATAGGAATATTAAGTAATCCATGGCTTTTTATGGGAGCTAAACAAATCGCAACACTTCTTTGTAAACTATCTTGGGTATTTCCATTTTATGCTTACTATATACTTTATAACTCCACTACATTCATTGTACTGTTTAGTTACTTTATAGAAAGAAAAATCCTACTCAGTTTCAACTTTTACACAAAAATTGTTATATTGTTATAGATCTAACTACCGGTACACTCAGTGATTAAAAACAGCTCCACTTCAGTAATGATTAATGGTTATATGATAAAGTATACTGTATGATAATATAACACTCACAGGGGCCATTTCTCTCTATTCTGAGCACTTTGTATACTTTTGCTACGTTTTTTTGTTAATGCTGTGTAGCGTGTCTTTCTCTTTTTCTTTCTTTTTTACACTGTGCCAATGCTACTTGTACTTAAGAAAAGGATTTTTCCACCACTGCCTGCTTGCCTGCGTCTGACATGAACAGTCATATTTTCACAAGAAAATAATAGATTCAAAAAACATTTCTAGTGAATCAGTGATGTTCCACTCGCAGCTGCTCATACCACCCTTCAGTGTTACGCTACTGAAAATGCAAGTGCGGGGTGGGGGGGTTGTTTCTGACAAAACAGAAACATCAGCTGGAAAATTAACTTTAACAGAAATCATAAATGCCAGTGTTTGGCAAACAACTAAGTCGCTAGTATTCATCGACAACCAACAGCTACATAATATGTACCATGCAGTGATAAAAATACTACTTATTCCTCCTTCAAGATGTCGTTAATGAGGCTGTGGTCGCCCTAAGTGGGATGTGGTGCAGCACAGCTTGAGATTACCGCACTACTGGTGTGAGCATTTGTGTTTTGATAAGTCTCTTTGCTTCATATAAGGCCAGTAAGTTAGTGTGTCAGTGCAAAGGCCGACTACACAATACACAGGCTTGTGCTGAGTCTTAATTTTGCTCGAAGCCGAACGTGGAGGGAGCTATGTTTGACTGTGCCTGACCTGCCCGTGTATTCTTTTATTTTGAATTCTCATTCGAGGTGCAGTCATTCTGAAAATCGAAGTCTATGCCTTAGGCAAACATAGGGACACTTTAAATACTTCACAGAGTGGGGAGTAAATAGGAAATGCCACAGGAGGACAGAGAAGAGGAAGAACTCTGCCCTCTCTTGGGCGTGAGGAGGAACTGCAGTAGCCTGTTGCCATTCAAGCCACCGCAGCCAATTTGTTGTGCTTCTCGGCGACTCCTTTCATCTCAGGTTCAGATAGATACAAATTTAACATCCTGTCATCCCGTTCGAGCATTATCAGTGACCTCGAGCCTCATCCCCATCCTCCCTTCTGGGGGGAGGTCATCAGAGACGACGGCGCAGGGCCCAGAGATCAAACCGTCCGGCGGAGGCTGAGGAGAGACCGACGGCAGCTCCTACGGATGCTGATGGGCCATATGAGCCGGAGGAGGACAGCCTTGACCTAAAGAAGCACAAATCCTCGAAAAAAAACTCTCCTGAGAGAGGAGTGGGCTCTGTCAACAGCCAGTGGAAAATCTTGCCTGAGACTTAGTTTTTGTTTCTTTTTCTGTTTACTTCTGTGGAAGTCGATGAAATGATTAGATAGGGCAACCACATAGGTATTCCACCTGCCCTTTTACAAGCTGCGATCGGATATGATCATTTATTTGGAGCTAAAAGAATTAGTCGATAAATCTGCTAATCAATCAAATATCTCAGCACAACACTCTTTAGCTGTAGTCTCTCATTTGTGAGAATTTGCTGCTTTTCTCTGACATATGTGATAGAAAATTAAAAGTGACATCAATTTGGGCTTTCGAAGCGCATTCTTCACTATTTTTTGATATTTATTAGGCCAAATCACAAAAAAAAATTAAAAAAAGATGTTTTTGATTCATCCAATAATAGTCTTTTGCAGCCCTCATGTTCTTCCAGTAAATTTTAATATTACAGTCAAATGTCACCTTTGAGTGATGGCATATCCCACATCCTGAATGAATATCCTGTTTTTTTGCATTCTTATGCAGAGTCGGGCCCACAACCTAAAATCCCACCAAATCCCATTTAGAGACTTAATCTCAACTTTCCTAGCAAGAGAAATGTGTTTTTTTGGCACATCGAAGGAAAAAAAACAGAGTTCATAACTGCTAAATGTAACCTTAATATGTCAAAAGTGAGAAATATTGCAGATGTTTTTGCTTGTGTGTGTGAAGTAAAGTTACTGAAAACTTGCCCCCAACTTCATTTTACACTTCAACGAAATTCATTTTGTCACTACAAGGCTGAAAGGGATTTGGCCTGGGAGTCAGTAAATACATTTTGAGCTTAAATAACTTCTCAGCCAAACAAAATGTTAAAAAGAAAAAGTCATGGGGCTGGTGCAAACTTCTGCAAGGCAGTGTGTCGAAGTTATGCCAGTTATGGGGCTTTACTGTCTGCATCTTTAAAACAGGAACACATCTGACATGCTCCCCAGAGAGAGCAGCCAGTTTTTGTTTTGTTTTTTTTAAATTTCTTTATATTTTCACTTTGGCAGGAAACAGGTGCCTCCTCCTAAACCTGGAAGGATAACCGAGTCGCGCAAAATATTAAGGCGGCACTGTTACATCTGACAGTATTAAAGTAAACAACTGCAGTGAATGAGGCTTCTTGGGGCCTAGGTCCGGCAAAGAAGACATTTCCATCAGTTTGTGGTTTGTTGATGAGTTTGGAGCCCGGCTGACCTTGTAGGTTTCAAATCTGTCTGAGTATCTCCTGTGAAATTTCCTAATCCAACCTCACAACCCCCCCCCCGTTGCATCTACCGCGCTCAAATAGACTCTATATCTGATTCTGTTTCACGTGTGACACATTTCACGCCCTGTAGGTCATTTCATGCCGGCTGGATATATTTGTAATGCTGGAAAAAAACAAACAAAACCAAAACCAAAACCAAAACAATTAAAAGTGTTGCTATTCCACCTCCTATTTCCCTGTTATAGCCACCGCTCGGGGGGGGGGGGGGGGAATCGATCGCATTCACTTAATCAATCGGTGACAGGGCCCTTTGAACTGCAGACGTGATTTCCAGCAAGTCTGGGATCCCACCCTGTCGTCTGTGAAAACACTCCAGGGGGAGATTACTCCACACAGCCGTGACTCGTAAAACTCTTTTTATGTTAAAACACACACCCTGGCTCCTCTCTCTCTCATACCGGGTCCAGAATAACTCTTGTGTTTGCATATTTACATTTCCTAATGCATGGGGAAGATAACATTGTAGCTCTCGAGGCTCAGCTTATGGAGGAGCTTTTGTTTGGGAGGAACTGCATCCAGGCCCCGTATCCGGTCCCATCCATACCCAACTGGATTCAACATTTCGGGCGCAAAAAAGCGGCTTCCCCCCGCCTCCTCCGCGGCTGCCAGCAGATGAGACAAAGCGCTCCACCCCCCCGTGTGGCTCCTGTATAGGCAAAGAGGAGGAAGGGGAAAGGGAATGTTTTTGCCTCTCTCTCTCTCTCTCTCTCTCCCCACCCCTCTTCCCTCACCTACCTCCCCGGGGCAGTGCTGTGTAGTAATAAACGTCCCTCATAAATCTCCCCCTCACGCCATCCTCCCCTCCTCCAACTCCAACTTTTTTTTTTGTTAACACCCCCCCCCACCCCAAACAACCCTGCCTTTTTATTTCCCTTCTCCTCTTTACTATTGCAACCCAACCCTGACATTGACTCTGCACATGGCCGATGGCTGCTCCGTCATGGATTCAGAGGGCGAGAGGGGAGGGAGGGAGGGAGAAGGACCACAATAGATTTGTATAGGTTTCGCTCTCTGCAGCCAAGCTCTTTTATATGTGGCAACAAGTGTCATTGTGAGTGCTTGTGGTTGAGCTTGGTGAGATCACTTGTGTATCAGGTTATCACCAAGGCTGATGAGATGACACACACACACACACACACACTCACGGAGGCATGCACGCACAGAAACGCACACATCCCTGCGCACATGCAGCCCAAGAAACGCGGGAGCTTCGTACCTGCTGGTGCAGAAGAGGAAGTGAACTGTGCTGGAGAGAGAGAAAGAAGAAAGTGAGGGTTGAATAGCTGCCGCGTGGAAAGAGTTAAAAGCTGCCTGAATTCACGGAAAGTCCCACAAGTGACGTTACAGTCCAGCAATTAAGAGTAAATTAATTACAGAGTAGTGGATGGTAGCTGAAAGCCTGAGGACAGAGCAGCGCCTCCCCAGTAAACAACTCCAGACTGTTTAAGCACCAGATTCCCTAAGAAAAAAAAAGGAAATAAAGTTGTAGCCTACTTTTTGCCCCCAGCGTTTAAAGACCGCTGATAGTAACTTAGTTTTACACTATTTGCCATATGTGCGTCTAAGTAAAGGCACAGTTCCTCTGCAGAGGTTGATAAACAAGAACATTAGTAAATTAACAACTTTTAAGGAGTGTGATTTTTTTTTTGTTTGTTTATGTTTATGTTTATGTTTCAGCATCTACACCAGCCCCTCGATAAAGCGCTAAACTCGGAGATAATCTAGATTAAAAACTGAATTATTTTCATTATGCGCATGGGGGGGGGCGAACGCTCGCGACCGTTTGGTATTCGACACCGCTGCCTCGCGAGTGTAGTAATCTCAAACAAACTGTCAAAACCAGATGCAAATTTGTCTTGTAGAGAGAAAGAGGGAGAGAGAAAGAGAGAAATAAAGAAAGAAAGAAAAAAGGAAGAAGAAGAAAAAAGAAAAAGGAAGAAAAAAAAAAAAAGTTAGCAGAAAGTTACCGCCCCGCGCGCGCAGGCTCCTCCTGCGGAGGGATTAAAAAGCAAATGTCGGCGCCGGTGCGGGGCAGAGGGGGAGTTCTGCAGGGTCAAAAACGCACCGGAGCTGAGAACCGGACTCTCAGACCTGCGCCACTTTCCGACGGCTCACTGGTGGGTTTTTTTTTTTTTTTTAATTTTTTAAACTTTTATTTTGGGTTTTTTTTTTTTTCTTCCTCTCTTTTGCTCTGACTTGATTCTGGTCGCTGGTGAAGATGACCACCGCCGTGGTGTCGCCTTTCTTCGACTTCGAGGTCATGAACAAGGTAGTTTGAAAACTTTTTTATTTATTTATTTTCCTCAGGCTAGAATCTGTCTCTCTCTCTCTCTCTGCCTGTCTCTCCCTATGTCTCTCTCCCTCTCTCTCTCTCCATCCCGCCGTGTCTCTCGTCCTTTCCAGAAACCTGAGCTGTCGCTAGCCTGCTAGCAGCGCCGCGTTAGCCGCTGTGGAGGAATGATGGGCTGCATGTGCCCGCGGCCCTCTGCCGGTGTGGAGGGCGTGTGCGTTTGCATGTGTGCGCCGTTTTTATTTACTTATTTATTTCCTTATTTACTTATTTGTTTATTTACTTAGCGCTGTCCCGATTTCCCTCCAGACTCGCTTTTGAATCGCCGCCTTTATTTGCGCGAAAACGAGTCGTCTCCCGCAAACCACCTCAGCCTCCCCCCTCTCTCTCTCCCTCCCCGCGGCGCTAACTCAAAACTTTTCCCCGGTTTTAACTTTTCCTTGTATTTTCCTCTCTCGCCGTGAACCCGCGGCCGTTGTCGCGTCCTCCCTCAGCCTGCGGCCACTTTTGGGCGTTTTTCGGCGTCTTGTTTGCCCCTTTCCTCGGGTTTGTTTTCTCGGGGTAACGTCCGTCGTCGTCGGCCTCCGCTAGGTTCGTGGCATCTTAACTTTTAAACGCGAGCAGTTTTTGCGCCACTTTTTCAATGCGCCTCACAAAGCGGCCACATGCTCGTTGATCAGGGAGCAGATCTGCTCGGCTCTAATCTGCCCCTTGCTCCCATAAAACCCTTTATGCAATTAATGTTTAACGTCTCTGTCTGTTTGGGGAAATAACTTTTTTGTTTTTGTTTTGTTTCCTTGAAATCGTGACTTCTCTCCGGTCGCTGTAATGTTTTGCACGCCCCCTCCCTCCACTCAACTGTTGTGTGTGGGATCCCTTTATAAATACACTTTATTCCGTCACATTTCCTTTTTTTTAAAAATACTAGTGTAAATCAGTGAGTAACCAACCACCTCCTATGGTTCAGGAGTGTATTGAGAAGCAGATCGGTTTGTCGTCCTCCCCCTCCTCATTCAAAAAAGAGAAATAAAATCCGGGCAGGATGCTCAGCCACTTTCATTATCTTTCAAATGATGCAGGCCCTTTGTAGCCGCTAGCAGCCCACCGGCCCCTCGTGTGCTACCGCTCCATTTACTAAACAGGCACACATTCCTGACCGGGGCAACTTGCCAACCAGCTGCTGTTCTATAGGCCTGTATCCGCTCATGTCGGAGCCAGAAAGAACAGTCATGCAAGAGGAGGTTGAACTTCTCTCTTTCTCTCTCTCTCTCTCTCTCACATTAAATTCAGGGCCACGTTAACTGTCAGGTTTCTGAGAATCTGTGAGCTGCTCTAACACTGCGTTTACCCCGTGTCTTTGCAGAACAACAAACTGCTCGGCTACAACAACAACAACAACCTGGGCGCCCCCCATCCCATGTCTGTCCCTTGCACTGGCACCAGCGTGCCCATCTCCAGCCCCACCGGAGCCCTGCTGGACAGGAAGGCGGTGGGGTGTCCCTCGGTGGGAGGCGTGAACCAGCGGCGGCACTCCGTCAGCAGCACGAAGTTCAGCCAGAACCAGTTTCTGAACAGCCTGAACGCAGCGGACCACTCCTCGCTCATCTCAGGGTTTGGCAATGCCAGCAGCAACAAGGAGAACCGCTTGCGAGACCGCTCCTTCTCCGAGACAGGTGAGAGGCTCATCAACAAGTGCCTGGGTCCCGCCAGTCCCACCAGCGGCGGCAGCCAAGTGAACTCCAGCCGATACAAGACGGAGCTTTGCAGGCCCTTTGAGGAGAACGGTTCCTGCAAGTACGGCGACAAATGCCAGTTTGCTCACGGCATCCATGAACTGCGCAGCCTGAGCCGCCATCCCAAATACAAAACTGAGCTGTGCCGCACCTTCCACACCATCGGTTTCTGCCCATACGGGCCTCGCTGCCATTTCATCCACAACGCCGAGGAACGCCGCGGACCTCCCCAGCAGTCCTCCCCGCTAAACTCTTCCAACAAGATAGAGAGGCCTCGACTGCAGCACAGCTACAGCTTCGCAGGCTTCTCCAGCTCAGCTGGGCTGAGAGACAGCCCAACCTCAGTCACCCCTCCACCCATGTTCTTCCAAGACGAAATCTCCGACTGGCCCAGCAGTAACCCCTTCACCTACTCCAGCCAGGAGCTGGCCAACTTGTTCGGGCCCAGCCTCAGTGCCGGTCCTGTAGGCACAGAGCCCAACACCCCTGCACCTCCCTCTCCGACAAGCACACCTTACTATTTCAGGCCCATGTTGGAGTCCCCTCAGATGTCCGAGCCTCCATCCAGCCCTCCTGACTCCCTGTCAGACCAAGAGGGCTACCAGAGCAGCTCTGGAGGCAGCCTGAGTGGCTCTGAGTCCCCAACGCTGGACACCACCCGCCGCCTTCCCATCTTCAGCCGCCTTTCCATCTCTGATGACTAAAACTGCACGCACCCACCAATGACTTTAAGTTTGATGACACAAAGAGAACACGGCACTCCCCTCTACCTCTGCCCCTTCTTCCTAAGCCCCCATCTCCCCACACACAGCGCACCGTGTTAGATCCTTGTTAGCATTATGAGGATGTAGTCAATTAAGGGAACTCAAGTTATTATTTCATCCCTGTTAATCTGCACAGCAAGTTTTAAAAAAAAAATACCCCACCATGTGTCATAGTGCCAAAAAGGAGAGGAAATTGAACAATGAAAATCATGAACAAGAATCGACTGTTTTGCCAGGTGCCACTTGTTTTTTTGTTTTTTGTTTTATTTGTTTGTTTTTTTTCCTTCTTCTTCAATTGTTCTTGAATGTGTAGCAGCACAAGTGGCCTTGGAAAGGGGAGTGCATTGCACTAGCCCCCCCCCCCCCCGCCCTGATGATACCACTTCCCCCGAGCTAGCTAGAGGGTGCTCACTAACGTAACTGTAGATGTACCGCAGCCGTTTTTACAGACTGAGTTAAGACAAAAGGATTAAAAATAAAAAAAAATAAAAAATAACAGACCCTGAAAAGATATGAATAGTTTTTAAAAAAGAAAAAAAAAGTGCCTGGGGCGGTTTCTGCATGTGTTTAGGGTGAATGGACTACTGTTTGTTTTTTTTGGTTCTTTCTCATTTGCCCTCCCCTCCCCTCCCCGTCACAGTTCTTCTCAAGCCCCGTCTTATGTAATAGTGGACTGGGTGAGTAGGCAGGAAGGACTTTGAACTGGAAGTTGGTTATGTTTTCCCCTCCTGAGTTTTCTCCTCCTGTTGCTGGTCACTGGCTCTTTTTTTTTTTTTTTTTTTTTTTTTTCCCCTTCCTTTCTGTTTTTTAGGGGAAGGAAGTCTTGATATCAAACTGATCATTAAACCTGTAAGACTGTCCCGCCTCTCAACCCTGCCTCCCTCCCTTCATCCTCACCGATCTGGGGAATTCCAGCATTCCCATGGTGCAGTTGTACATCCTGCGACTTGACAAGATCGGATCTCCAAGCTATTTTACTTTACTTCTCCCCCACTTTAAAGCCTGCTCTGAGGCGCACCCTCTGTACTCATTACATCCTTTTTGCTTTCTTTATTTGATAATTATTTTTTATTAATGTTATTATTACGGTTATTATTATTTGAAAAACTTTCCAGACAGAAGGTTTTCTTGTCACTGCTTATTTAACTTATCAGAACATATTTATTGGTGATCATATGCATTTTTTGTTAATTTTGTTTTGTATTTATCTGGATAATGAACAATAGAATATATTTTCTTTTATGTTAAATTATGATCTTCCGTATTAATCTAAAGATTGTGAAGACATTTTTGTCAGTTTTCCTTTTTTCACAGTTTAATATATTGTACTTCAATGACTTGTTCTGCAACTACACTTTGTCAAAATGAAACTTAATTTAAAGCAAAAAAAAATGCAAAAAAAGATGTTTTTGCGTTTTGATTATTTATTGTACTTTTTTTTTTTCTTTACTCCCTCTTATTGGACTGCAATTCCATCTAAACTAGATTTGCTTGTATTCATTCCTGATGTTTTCCCCCCCACACCTTACAATAATCTGACATAACAGTAGCTAGAAACTGTTATTACGTTGATTCAGCTCCTGTTTCTTGTCGCAGATCTTGTCCCGACTTCAGAGAGAAGTATTCTCACAGTACTTGGGTTGACGGTAGAAGTAAAGGGGTGCTTAAAGACCTCCCGCATCACTGGTTTACGAGAGTCTCCAAGTTATGTTATGTCCTCTGTCGGTAATGTTCTTACACCAGTCTGTTTATTACAAGCAATAGCTGTGACCAAATGGGTTGAGGAAAGTTGATTTAGTTTTCTTTTAATTTGATTGGATGCTTGATGCACTTGCTTGGGCCCCCCCACCCCCCACCCCTCTTGACCATTGGAAGTGCCTCACTGAATACATTCCAGGTAGCTAAGGCTTCTCTAGCCTTTTACATTTGATAATGGAGGACAATGAATTTTTTTAAGTCACTTGTTCTGTGTTGCCTTTAGTGTTTGGAAGAGGTGAACAGATTTTGACACAAAGAAAGTAAAACTGTTGAATGTATTTTTCAGCCATGTTTTTTTTTTTTTCACTACAGTAATTTCTGTGAGTTATGAAAACGTTTTGTTTTTTTTTTCCTCTTTTGTAAGTATTGATTGCAGTTAAGTCAATAAACCCCATATTTTTGGAAAAGTTAAACTGCGTAATGAATTGTCTACAAGGGTTCCGATGGGAAATCAGGCAAATTCAGATACTCCAACACCTTAAGAAGTTGCAGACACATTTACAGCACAAATATGATGCAGAATCTTAACTACTGGGGTTAAAATAAGGTCTTTTTAAATTTGTGCAATGGAGATTAAATTTCAAATACTTATTAATAATTTTAACATTTCTTTGGGTGTCATTAGAAGAGCCTGGTCATTTTAACATTTTAATACAGGCCTTGACAGACTTGGGTTGTTTTGGAAGGCAGCTATGTCAAGTTTTTTTAATCAGAGGCTTCTAAACTATGATAGTGATAGTTGGGCAAACATTCATAAATACACTGCAAACAGTGAGGTATAGTAGCTAATTTAACATGCTTTTAATAATTCCATTTTGACAATGTTAAGAAATATTGGGCTCAAGTTGTAGCACACGGCTGGTAAGCTGATTCCATGGCAACAATATGCTCAAGTGTCAGACTTTGAACAACCTGGCCTTACATAAAGGGACAAAATGTTTACAAATTTTATCAGTAAAATCAAATAACTGGAAACACAAGAAGCCTGCTGGCTGTGCATCTCTGTGCATGACACAGAGCTGAAAGGAGTTTCACCGTGGTGGAAACTGATTGGTGAGCTGCACACGGAGCAGTCAGGGGTATTGACCTGGGGATGATCAAACTCCGATTGAGCAGGTCTGGTTACACAAAGACATGAAGCTCCTGGTTTCAGCAGAAATATCGATCGGGGGGGGGGCCCTGTAACCGTAACGTTTCCAAGAATAAAAAAGTTAAACGCGGAGGTTATGGCCTGATCAGTGATCCTGAGGTTACATGGGAGCTGATCGATAACGGTTGAGGACATCGCTGGTTAAGAAAGGGGATAAACAGTTTAGTCACCGACTGTCATATTGCTAGAGTTATCAAACTATCTCGCTTGGTTCCCCATGTGGTCTATTTTATGTGTTTTTACACCGAAAATGAATGGAGATAACAATCTTTTTGACCCCTAAGAAAACAGAGTGGTATTTGATTTCAGGACCAACATACTGTAGTCACCCCCCTCCCTTTATACTCCACTCAACATTCCAACTTCTCCTGCTTTTCCTTGCTCTCTGCACACTTCCGTCTGTCCATGTTTATATTCTCTCAGATTGCAAAAAGGAGCCAGAACAGGAACTCCCTCCCCTCCATACAATGGTGGTTGCTGACCCGTCACAGCTGACCCATGGAGGCCCCATTGTTGCTCTATTTCAGAGAACCTGGGCCTGGTGGATTCTCGTCCTGTTCTTATGTTCCTGACAACCACCCGCCCACCCTCCAGCCCCATCTCTGAGCAAGTTGCCTGCTTCTGATTTTACCTCAGGGCCCGATGCCTCTCTGTGTACAGGGGGAAACAGCCTAGAAATACTGCTATTCTTAATATTCAATTACTGTTATGACTGTTTTTTGAATGATATTGATCATATTGTTTTCAGTCTGTGTCATACACTCTCTGTAAGGCCACCGAGAGTTAAATATCCCAGGATGTGTGAGCAACAAACCAAAACCAATGAGTATTCAAGATATACTACAAAGGAGGGATGGATGTTCCTTGTGAGACCCACACTGACCACAGGCCTTCTTTAATAGCCTACAAAAACATACTTAACACTGTTTTATCAGCTCAATATTTTATAACTTTATAACAATTTTTTATGAGAATTGCTGAATAGCCTCATTTTGTTTGGGGTCTCAGAGAATCCAGCTGTAAAAACTTGGTTAAATGCAGTGGGTTGTTATACTCAGTATATCTGTGATTGGTGTTGACGGAGCTTTTTACACAGCATTACCCCTCAGAAATCCCAAATAAGTCTACTTGGATATCTCTACCTACAGTGTGAAGGATAACATACTGTATGTTTCTTTGTCTGTGAGGGAGTTTTTGCCTGACAAAAATATGCGAGGGCTATTTCCTTACGTGGTGTATCACTTACCACCTCGAAACTTCTCTACATTTTGGGTTTCAATAAGGTAAGAAGTGAAGAAAAACATACTCATAGGCAAAAGGTCTCTATATGTCAAACTAAACCATGTGAGCGCAGATCATGCACACTTTCTTGTTGCAGACATTTCGGAAGAGCTCAAAAATGCATGCAAGTTTGAGGGACATGAAAGAGGACTGTTTCCTGTTTGTGCGTGCCTGTGTGTGTGTGAACAGAAGCACCTTGAGATGAAGTACCAGGAAGTGGGTTTCTGAACCTTCAGCAGCAGGTCTGAGGGTGGCGGGCGGGGGAGGGGGTCGCCAGCTCTTTGATATGTGGCGAAAAAACCCAAAACAACAACAAAAAACCCCCCTTCCACTACTTCATCACATTCTACAGCGGCTTACTTTCCAATATGGAAACAGTGGAGTGACACTGATAAAGCTTGTGGTTCATACATTACTTCCTGCACAGGAGGATAAAACAGGTGTGTAGTTTTACTCTAACTACTCAGTCTTCATTCACCTTTAATGTGCAGGGTTGAGCAAGAGACTGTGGCGGCATGTGCACTTTGTAAGTGTGTTATAAGAGGCAGGTTTACGTCTTTGTTTGAGAACAAGGTGAGCAAACAGTACTGGATGTGCTAACCGTGCGATTTTCCTTATCTACAAGCTCAGCTGAGAGCAGGGTTGCTGCAGTGCTGCGTGCAGCAATGTGTCCGCGCCGCCGCAGTGTGACAGGTGATGTGGGTCGGGTAATGAATCACCGAACGAGGCCTGAGGTCACTGGTGAGTGATGGGGTTAGGTTAGAGGGTATTCAGAGGCTGCTTTGTCCCTAGAACACAGAGAGGCGCGATTAACCTCCTTCAGACGCACATACCAGAGCTCAGAAACTTGTGTTCGAATCATCCACCCGGGCAAAAAACTGGGCTTTTAACGTCAGCGGAGGGATTAGATGTTCCTGACCCACGGTGAGATCATAATCCCGCACGGAACAAATGTGCATGGTGCTGAAGCTTAAAGGAATAGTTTGATGATTTTTTTTTTTTTGCTTTCTTGCTGAGAGTCACCTGTGAAGATTTATATCACACCCTCATGTCCTTTATGAAGCTACTGTCACTACCCGGTTGATTAGCTTAGCAGAGAGACTTAAAAAAAGAGGGAAACAGCTAGCCGGCCTCTTGCTTCGTGTCAACTGTATTAAAACCGACGAGTAAAAAGTGTGATGTGACATTATACTTGGTTTTATGTGCTGGACTGTTTCTTGGCTGGCATTTTACACTGTTTGCCATGCAGTTAGTCCTTGCCAACAAATAGTTCCCCTGTCAAATGGCAAATTTTCATTTTTTGCACTCTGGTTTTTGTAGGCATTAGGGTTGCTGGAGCTCACTACCTATGGATATGGCCAGGGTAGGGTGCAATATGACTAAAATCTCACATCCCACATACTGATACATTTCACAATAAAGCACCTTGTCTCTAAATTCAACCTGACAGACCAGTGAAGAATGATGTGAAATATTTGACTATTATGCTAATTTATGGTTTTCTCATGTACAAAAAAACCCCACAAGTGACAGCACAGGTATGAGTTCAGTGTCTGAAACATACATCAGTGGGACATGTGTCTGTCACAAGGACCGAACCTTTGACCTGGCTGTCACAGGAGACACTCGTAACCCTGCTAAAGGTCACCTCTTGCTCGCGTATAGTGAAAGTGCACCCATATCGCTTTTGCCTGCACTCGCTTTTAACTCTGTGGTTGATTTTGCCAAAGCCTCCACAGGCGGGATTGCGGGGCGTTAGAGTCTTGTTTTCACAAATATTGAAATTCTTAACTTAATTATGGGGATGTGTTTTATAATTTGTGTTAACAAGGGGCCTACTCATCCCATCTCTAATCCCTTCCTGACTATTATCAGCCTGTAGCTGTATATTTTACTGTTTGGGAAGTTTACCTTCTGAAGGCAAAACAATGAAGATCACTGTAAGAACGGTGCCACTTCAATTTACTTATTGATTATTTTACCCTAAAAGCAGAAAAGAATTAAACTTGACCCGGGGATAATGCTTTAGCAGGAGGTGTCAAGCTTTACAGTCAGCATCTTAGTAATCACTTTGCTCCAGTTTCAGTAAGTGTAAAACAGTCATGCAGGTTTCTTTGCAGCCCGCAGCAAATGGCAGGCTTTATCTTAGTAGGTCTACAGGCTGGATGTGTCACCGTTGGCCTGATTGCAGATCAACAAAGACAACAGTCACAACCACTCCCTGA
The DNA here is from genome assembly GCA_016859345.1 of Istiophorus platypterus. NCBI lineage: Eukaryota > Metazoa > Chordata > Actinopteri > Istiophoriformes > Istiophoridae > Istiophorus > Istiophorus platypterus. Next base: position 7,227,320 of record CM029120.1, read on the forward strand.
TCCTATGGGTTTAACCCAGGCACTCTACAACCCCATTATCTAGGCGACTGGGGCTATGACACACCGAATAATGACATTAGCCCTGCCAGGATCCAGTGTCACATGGGCTTCTCTCGCCTCGGGCTAGGCAGCAACCCTTGACCTGTGAAAGAAAGGAAGAAGAGAACACATATGCGCTGAGCAGAGGAGCAGAGAGGTGGGGAGGCTTCAGAGGAGAGCGCTGGTGATGGCCGCCTGACAGGTTGTGGAAACACACCCTTCCAGTCCTTAGTGTGACAGAAAAACAAACACAGAGCCACTAAACTCTCTCTGAGCCCTACGCTAATGGACAAGCGATGACTTTTCCCTAACGAGACGGGCCCCCGGCCGGCTGGGAAACAGGAGACGGGGACTGGCCAATGGGAAAGCCCGTCCCGAACCTGACACTGTTGTGCTTTGGTTTTCTGGTCCACTGGGCCAAGTGAGTCACTCCTTCAGCTCTCCCAAAGTGCCAAACCACTTAGCTCTTCCTGCCTAATGACTCCCACCATCGTGGCCTGATGGGAGAAAAGTGGCCTCCATTAGCAGAGCAACATTGGACTTATTTACAAGATAAATCTGGTTTATTATAACTTGGCTATTTTTATAGTTTCGGCCACCATTTGGCCCCTGTTGGGGTTCAGACTCCCAGGCTGGGAACCACTGATCTAAAATACTTTTTCTGGAGGTAAAACCAAAAGAGAACAGACCTGAATTGTCGGTATTAATCCGTCATTGCACAAGGAATCTATGTGCGCACAACTGCAGCAAGCATGGCAGGACAAAGATGAACCAAGAAGTTGGTCCGTCAACTATTATGAATGCTTGATCAATAATTTTTGCCATCCTCTGAATTTTTCCTCCAAAGGGGCTTTGCTAAACTGGGGATTTATTTAAAACCCATCTGATTGTCTGACAGCTCATGTTTCTTGTTCCTCTTTTCATCTGAGCAACGCTGCCTTGTTCTGTATCCTCAGCAATTAACTTTGTAGAAAAACGCTATCATTATCCCTATTACTTGGTGTCACAAAGTATGACTAAAGTTGTGAACATTTTTCTTCCACAAACGCACCATATCTTAAACGCAAGGTGGAGTGCAGCAAATGGCATATAGAGGGGAACCTGCACAGATTACTAATTCTTATTTTCCATCTGTGTGTGATGCACGATAGTGAATGAGGTTAGGTTTACGCCACTGAACCATGCTAAGTCTAAAAACGGCACGTTTCCTCGCACATGATTCTCAGTGTTTGTTTTGCAGCAATCTGTTTCCGTCGGTGGCGGCGGCACTGGAAAACGTCTCTCTCACATCTTTAATGCAGTTTTCGGTTTCTCATCAGTTCACCACCACTGCCACAGCACACACATTACACTCTTAATAATAAACACACTCCGACACCATCAGCCGCCAAGAGATATGCCTCGGACCGTGACGGACTGGCACAGTTGACCAACCAGACTAGTCTGAGTCACTCAGGCCTCTCAGCGGTGTATCCAGACGAAGATGACATCAGTGATAGTTTACAGGAAGTCCTCGCTCCGTCTTGTATTACGGCCAAGGCTGCGCTATGCACAGATGATTATCCTCTATCTCTGATCTAATACTCGACTCAGTCACATGATACCGATCGAACGATGACATAAAATTATGAAACGGTGCAAACGCGATGAGATACAAGCTACTTCAAGGCCGCAAAAGATTAAAAAACAAACAAACAAAAAACCAAACAAACATAGAAAAAGAAATGGTGATACTGGGTGCCTGAAAAACAAAGAGAGAGAAGAGATGGTAAGACAGAGGATGACTGGACTTAAGTCACCCCCTCCAATATAACCATGGCTGTATCATTTTGTTGTTTGAGCTGTAAACAAGCCCTCGATATCTGGCCTTGGGAGGTTAGGGAGTAGTTAAAAGTGAACTCTGTATGTCTCTCCCTCTCTCTCTCCCTCTCTTTTTCTGTGTGTATTTCACAATGATCTGCTGGCTGAGGCTCAGAGAGACGAAGATAAGAACTGACTGTGAGAAACCGCAGATCTCACACCCACTCACAAGCACAGAAACACCCAGGCGAACACATTGAAAACGCACACAAGAACATGCACGTACACACAGACGTGAAGGCCTACGTGCATGCGTGCTCCGGATCATATGAAAGTCTGAACACACACACAAACACACACACACACAAAAAAAAGGGGCGCTCCTCCTGTGGGGAGGCTCATTTAACAGCTGACATCGGGTTCCCTCGGGGACATACGCAGGGCTCCTCATATACGAGGAATTTGGTTGTAAAAACACAAACGCGGATTGTTTGGAAGTGTCCGACTGCCGCTCAGATTTTCTCAGGGCAAAACCTCCATTCTGATAAGGCGCCACCCCCCCCCCCCACCCCCCCCCCGGCTCAAAAACATGTCAGGCTCGCTCCTGTCCTGCACTCGCCCTCGAGGCTCACCAGCTAACCTGCAGCGACATGCACTCGCGCAGGTAGGCAGGAAAAAAAGATTAGAGCGTAGCCCCGCACAAGAGGCTTGAGTAATGGTGGTGTCGGGATATTACTGAGTCAACAATCGTGAACTCAGTGCCCGCAGCGTGCAGCTTCTATCTGAGACTTTTCTGTAAACTTTATCAGAGCGTAAGAGATAGTTGACTCAAACTGAGGTGATTATTGTTAGAAGTCGGCTCGGCCTTGCTCAAGATCTGTGGATTTGAGAGTGTAAAGTTAGATCTGAGTCAGACGAGTACCACAAAAATGAAGAAAGCCCCCGAGACTCAAAAATTTGACATGACTCAGACATAAAATGAGACCAACCCAGGGTAACCTACGAAAGAGAAATAGAAAGTTTGATTCAAAAGCAATAAATCACTCCCTTGTTCAAGTCAATGCACTTGGGGATTTTGCTGCCACAGCCTTAGTTGCTCTGGTTTGACTTCTCCTTAGCGTATGTTCGCGAACATTAGACAGAGGTCGCTGAGCCAGTTTTTTCACTTTATGGTTCTTGTGCTGCTCCTATAGTATTTTTACCATGTTACAGATAAAAAAACCAAAACAAAACAAAGTGTTTTCCTAATCATACAAAGTAGGTAAAACAAGAAGTAAGCACACCATACTTCCAGCTTGTTGCCCCGTATTCTTCTTCATTCTTAGTCGTGCTACCTAATGATGTCAGAAATACGATCTTCCTCTTACAGTTGGAAAGCTAAATTCACAAGAAATAAAACACACCCTTGCTAAATTTAATACACTAAGCAGTTTTGTTGCTACAGCCTTATTTGTTCTGGTATAAATACTAACTAGCTTAAGGCAGCTAATGTCAGCAGACTTATTAAATCAAATGTGATACGGGGGCAAGTAGCTAACCTTGAATATCATATAAAGTCATTGCATGCATGGCTTGTGCGTCGTAGGAGCATGGCTGATTAATGTATTAATTTCTCCCTTGTCCTCTGGCTATTTGCTAAGCTACTTGACTTCTGAGCGACTTCCTTTAATTAAATTTAAAGGAATTCATAAAACCCCTCTCATACCCCGTCCACATAACATTCTGTTTGTCTTGGAAATACGTCAGATTTTGACAGCTAAAGACTTCAATGTGACTTTAAAGCAGCTGACTCCAGTGAATCTTAAGAAATTCATGTGAACCACGGCAGCTGCCGTTCAGCAACGGTTTCGAGTCTTGTTTCAAATCTAAACTTCGATCCCGGCGAACTCCAGTTAAAATGTTCGGGACTGTTAGACCGGCCCTGCACGGCCACGTTATGTATTTGATTTTTAGGACCTGGTGTCAGCTACTTTTAAAACGACTTTCAAAAGAAAATGTACAAACCCAACTTTAACGGTTGTCTTATTTGTCAGAATTTAGACCTGAGAGACTTGCAATTTGCTTACAAAGATGTGATTTGGACTCGCCTCCGTGGACTGGAAACTTAAGACTTACTCGAGACTTGGGACAGCCGCTAAAGACTTAAAAACAACTCATCTACCCAAGAAAAAACCTAATCCACGGACACAATAACTCTATGCGGGGAAACAATACATTTCTTCTCAAAGGGAAACTCATCTGGCTTTTCCACTCTGAGAATCAGGCATCATTGTTATCGGAGACACGGAATAACAGGAGAGAAGGGGAACATGATGTGTGAGGGCAGACTGAGGCCCAGAGGAAGGCCACAGCACAATGCAAGGCAAAGGAGATCTCTATAAATCACGGCCCTAACTGATTCCCCACCTGTGTCCGCTGTCTTCCCAGAAACAGAGTCACACAAACAGCTGCCCTGCTCTGGAAAACCATCACGTCCATGACGCTCAGAGACAAAGGCACACAGTCAAGAGTTCTGGATATCAAACGCCAGCAATGCGTAGAACAAACTACGCCTTCAAGGGAGAAATTGTTACTTTGGCATAGGACTTTGGTATGACGTTCCACAGTGGCGCACACACAGCTGTACAAATTCATGCTTTGCACACAAGCGATCAAACAACACAGCCATTAATTTGATTAGAAGGCTCTCAACAATTTCCAGTTTTCAATCTTAAAAGGGCATTGTGGTCTCAGCCAAACCAAAGGGCTGAAATAAATAAGCGTCATCCATAAACCATCATCGTATTAACAGTAAGACAGTACCATCCAGATTAATAGTATTTCCCAGTAGGGGGGTCGTGAGTGTTTTCGGACGAGACGCATCGAGTGCGTGCATATGCGCATCTGTGCGCGCACAGTATATATTTACAAGTGTGATGCATGTGTAAACACATGTGGAAGCGTATGAGCATACAAACACATATGTGTATGAGCATGTGTGCCGAAGGGGTAGGGTTGTTTACTCGGGCAGCCTCTCAGAGAGTGTTTCCTGGCCGGCTCCCACTTCCTACCCCTGTGCCTGGAGCAGCAGCCTGTCTAGTCAGCCACCTAGGGCTGACTGGGAGACCACATGCTAAAAGACTTATTGGCCTACTTTGAAGACCTATGGGAGAGAAGGGGACTGTAGGCCTGCTCTGGGTGGAGGCTGGGACTGTTTTGAAGGGAGACTGGGGGCTGGGGCTGGGGTGGGTCTAAGGGGTGTCTGATTTTTTTTAATAAAGCACTCAGCCTTCCTTCCCTCTCTCCCTGCTTTTTCTCTGAGTGCTTACAGCTGCAGGGATGGAGAAGGGGGGGGGGCATAGCGGAACAGAGCGAACAGGCTCTGCATAGAGAGGGCCCTTCATGAAGTCACATCTGGACCTTTCCCAGAGAACTCAATGGAGCGGAGAGGCTAATGAAAGTCTTAAGTTATGTAATTGAGCTCTTCCATGTGCACCAGACGGTAATGTTGGCTTGATCCGCAGCACAGGATGTTAGCAAAATCCTATGGACCTTTATGTCCCGCACGAAGGCCGGCGCGCTCCGTCGGGTTCACGTTGCTGCTGTCATGTTTGCATCAGCTCCCTAACACAGAATCTGGATATACTAGAGCTCCAGGCCCATACATGGAATCACTTCAGTGAGAGACTTGGCCTGTGAGGCATAACAAACAGGGTTTGGCATTTACAGCTAATAAAAAGCCTACTTAGGTTGATTGGCCCATGTTGTTTTGCTGTAGTTAGGCTTCCACTGTCCAGCAGCAGTGGAAAATCACTAGAGAATCATGAACATTAAGCACAGCGCCTGATAAATTGTGGTGTACATTGACTCTGTTTGAAGTTTTGTTCAAAGTGTAAATGATTGTAATGCCATTTAGAGCCCTCCTGTTTACGATAAACATATGTCTGCTGGTGCATTGTTATGTTTAGCAGAGATTTGAGCAGCGAGGCTGTAAAATAAGCTGCCCGGCTGGTTATGAGTGGGAGCGGGAGAGAGGGAGGGACGTGTGCTGTCGGATCGCATCGTGAGAGGTGGAGTGTCAAACGTTAGCGAGCACACGCGTAAAGTGCACGCGTCGATGCAAACGACGCGTGTACGCGCGCACGCATGTACGGGACAACCGCGCGGGACCGGCGGAGGCCGTGACCGCAATCAGATTGAATGAGGTCTCCGGTGTCAGCCCCGGCTCCGATTCGCCTTCCACGGCCGGCTGGCAGAAGGAGGGAGAGTCGGCCGAGGCCGGAGGAGATGCTCCTGAAATGAACACCTTTGCGAAACCTGCCGGCGTATAAAGTGTCAGCGCCGGGCCTCTCTGTGGCGCGGCGCCAGCGCCGGAGCCGCTGTCGCCTCCGCCGCCGTCACCACCACACCGCCGCGCCTCCCGTTAATAAAGCAGGGGAGTAACAGCGACGGATGGGAAGATAGACCAGGGCAATGATACATTACCTGCCAATTATTACGAGGGCCGGCGGCCTTGAGGGGAAATACAGACCATATGGGAGGCTATGTGAGAGGCCACCTGACCCAAGGGGCCCACAACTCTCACATCAACACTTCTGGCCAGACTGGACCTGTTTGAAGTCTTACATAATTCTCTGGATACCACCCTCTTCTCCTTCTCTCGCCACAGTCTTTCCACCCCCCCGCCCCCATGCTTTTCACTCTGAGACCACAACCACAAAGACAGACTGCGGCCAAGACAAACACAGCCCAGAATCAAATCAATTTTGAGAAGTTATGGTGCAACTATTACAGCTTAACACGCTGCTGACAAGCCACAAGAGATGGTCCCCTCATGAGTGTATGAAGAATGAAGTCCGTTCCATCTGACACACAAGTGATCAGAAACACAGGAGACACAACGGCACTTGCCACGGACAGAGTCCGTGCATAAGTAATGCATAACCATGCATAAGTAATCCGGATGATTATTCCTTGGAAGTTGCTCAGTGGAATCAAGCATGACGTGACACAGATCTCCTATACCGATATTATTACACGGTCTTTCCTTGTGCTTCCCGCTGCATAAAAAGAAATTTCCAAACATTTCCTTTCGGTGATGTAACTCAAGTTTTGCGTTATTTCAACACGCATGGAGTAAAAAGCTTAAAGGACCAGTTTGGGAAACACGGTTTCTGGCTTAGAGTTAGATGAGGAAAAAAAGGAAAAAAAAAACAACCCCAAAAACAACAAAAAAAACATTCTTGTATGTGTATGCTAAATATAAAGCTACAGCCAGGGGCCACTGGGCTTAGCATAAAGGCTGGAAACAGTGGGGGGAACCGTTAGCCTGGCCCTGTTCCAAGGCAACAAATTCAGAGTGCCAGCACCTTCAAAGCTGATTACTTAACATGTTATAGCTCCTTTATTTACCTCACAGTGCAAAATTGACAGTTTATGTTTTTTTGGGGGGGTTATGACTTGACATTTCTGCCAGGTGCAGTGGCTTCCAGGTGCAGTGACCTCCAGACTCACTTCCTACAAAATAATAATGGACATAACGCCTCATAAAACCGCAACTTGTTAATTTTACAATTCGGTGTCTGTATGTATTAAACAAACAAGATATAACATGGTAATGACTGATCTTGAGAACTGCTGTTAGGCAGATTTTGGAACCAGGTCAGCTGTCTCCTCCTAGTCTTTATGCTAAGCTAAGCTAAACAGCTGCTGGCTGGACCTCGATACATGGAGCGCAGATATGAGAGTGTTATTGATCCTCTCCTCTAAGTCTTGGCAAATAAAAAGAAAATAAGTGCATTTCCCAAAATATCAAACTCTGTCTTTAATCAGCATACACACAAACACACAGTGTGCGGTGGCTCTTCTGCTGCCTCAGCCTGGCTAGTGTGTACAAGCGGACCGTAGCCAGGTCTAGTCAGAACCAGAAGGGCCAGCCGGCAGCTCTGTGGAAACACTGACTCACCAGCCAGTCAACTCTGCCTCCACGCAGCTGGCTGATGGGGGGGAAAAAAAATAAAAAAGTATATTTCTAAAACACCTTTACTGTTACCACACAAAACATGACGCAGCTAAAAAAAAACCCGTGCCGCAGCGCAGAGACATAAATCTCACACATCACAAAAACATGCCCCAGAAAAAGAAACTACTTGATTAAAAATCAAGTAGCACTGCTCCACAGATCTCAATGCGCCATAAAACAGAAAAAGGGCAAGAGAAAGACAGACAGAAAGCTGTATCATTAACGTGGTTGGACCCCTGGGAGACTGCAGGCCCATCATAAGCCTCTTATTAGACGACTCTCCTCAGAGAACTTGTGGTCTAATCTTATAAAACTCTGTACACCCGCTGCCTGCATGCTCTACCACCGGCTGATTAGTTGCAGCTCTGTTTTTGGTGCTTAAGTGTGGCAAATGGACTCGTTATACTTCAGGCTAACTTAAAAAAAAAAGAAAAAGAAAAAGAAAAAAAGCAGCCACTTTGACGGCGCCGCATCTGAATTATGGTGCAAAAGCGGAGGGCAAAGAGGTGTTGAGGTGTCGTTACAGCGACGCAGGTTTTACTTCACACTCCCCTGTGCTGTTGCTGAAAGCTGAACCTTTCATCAGCCCAGCCTTGCTCAAACTTTCTACTAAGTCGTATGCACAGGGCCCAGCCTGCACGCCGAGGCACTTAAAGTGAAGTGCAGTGAAGTTGAGGTCAGAGGTCTTGAGATTAGCTCCCTGGTTGGCCAACAGTCTGCAGTTGTTTTTGTTTTGTATTGGGGTTTTTTTTTTTTGTTTAACCAGGTTATTCTACCTAGAACCACAAAAGAGGAATGAGTCACTCAGGCATCGTCATCCTTGATTAACTTAATTTTGACTTACCCAGGGAAACAGGAAACAGCAGTGATAAAGGAAGTCAGAGAATAACAACAACAGCAATAGCTGTGGTGAAAGAGGCAGCTCAGACAATATGAGTCTTTAACTGTTTGTGTGCCAAAAAAGGTTTCAGATCCTCTCAGAAACGCAAACAGACTGTTTGAAAGCGTCAACTTTGCCAGAAAGATGTAAACAAAGGAACAGAAGCATAGTATAGAGGGAAATTTCAAGGCATTGCCTCAAAATCATGTGATATTTTGGACTATTTGCTGACAAGGCAACTGTAGCAACTGTAGTGTGTTGCAGCATTGTAATCTGTAAATATCTGTAATCCCTTTTGTCTGAAGTTTTATATTCAGCCTATATGCTGCCATAAACTATCACCATATCTACTTACTCCATAATAATATTTTCTTATAAAAATGGTGATGAAGGGCACCGGGTGCAGTGTGGAGAAGTTTTGCACTACAAAAGGTTTTCACAGGACCACAAACATGCAGATTCCTTCAGCCTAATGCTGAGGAAGAGCCTAATATTTTGGGAAATATGCTTCGTTTTCTCTTTCTGAGTAAGTTCAAAAGAACGAAACCACTCTCATGTCTGTGCATTAAGTATGGAGCTAGAGCCAAGGCACTAGTAGCCCGGCCTTGCATGGAAAATGGAGGCAGGGATAAAGTGCTAGCTGGGCTCTGTCCAAAGAATAAAAATCCTTCAACCCGCACCTCTAAAACTCATTTATTGACACACTGTATTGCAAAAGTTTAATCTAATGAACAACAACCAGAGGCAGTGCTGTTTAGAATATCAGCCTTAAAGGGTCAGTTCACCCAAATTTCAGCAGTTTATTTAGGGACTATTTTTCCAATAGAAGGTAGTTCCAATTAAATCTTTCCAAAGCGAAGGGCTGTGGATTATTTAGACTGACTACTACACTGTTACTGACAACACATGTTGCTATTGGATTTTTTTAAAAAAGCCCCGAGTGCCACAATAACATTTTTTTTTACGCTCCACTGTATCATGTAGGAGTTGACAGAGTACTCAGTCACGCATACCTCAAAAGCGGGTTAGAATATACCAAAGCTATATACAAAGCTGCATCCCACTGACTCACTGGTAAGTAATTTGGTCTCCATCTGAAAAAAAAAAAGGACCATTATAGCCTTGATTGAAAACTCCAGCCCGTGTCCCTGCACCACCTACACCCCCTGTGTTCGCTGCGGAGTCCAGGATTTGGTGTGAATCTGTGTTCCAGCAGCTGTGTCCAGGGCTGCGGAGACCTCTTGGTCTCCAGGCCAAGTTCCATGTCCGCTCTGATTATAGCACTAGAACAATGCGAGCCATTGTGGCGCAGTGAGCACGGAGTCTCTGCAGTTTTCTCCATCATCTTTCTCTCTTTCTCTCTCTCAAACGCTCTCATTCAACACACACACACACACACACATACGCACATAAGTGCTGTATGCTACTATAGCATTAGTTGAAACACATAAAGGTAAAAATGCATGATGGTTTTTTGTTTTTTTTCTCGTTTGTTTTTTTTGAGCAAGCATGAAATATGGTTGACTGGGTCCCTGGTGTTCAGGCAGCCTGCCAAAACATGAAGTAGGCAGTCGAAATTCATCACACACACACACACACACACACACGTGCAGTCACACACACACATTCTTGCTGCTGGAGACCTCAGGCCACAGGGGAAGAACAATCTGACATGCCACACAGCAAGGCTCTCTGCAATTAGACAGTCACTTTATCACACTACAAACTTCTTTTTTCCATCTCTTTCCCTCTTTCTCTCTCTCTCTCACACACACACACACACACACACACACACACACACACACACACACACACACACACACACACAAACACAGACACACAAACACACAAACACACAGACACACACCCAAACAAACACACAAAGGTGTAATCACTCACAAGCACACTGCCAAACTCAAAACTGCTATTATCTGTCATTAGGGACACACACAAACACACACTGTCAGAAACACATTTTGCAGCCACACATTCTCCATAAGCAAAACGCAGTCGGCTTACTAGCCAGCAAGTTCCAGAGAAGTGCTGTAATACACAAGACTCTTGCAACAAGAGTTATAAGTAGTTATAAATAGAGACGTGTTATGCTGTGCCCGTCCCTTCAGGGGAAGACAGGGAGGATCAGTCGTAACCTCTGTGACCCATGACTTTTAACCCCTTTTACCCTGGGGGCTCAGTGGACGTGCTGAGAGTCAATGATGTCCAGAGGGTTGCACAGGAGTATTAGCTTTTATATGGTCTATGCTCACGTTCCCCCTTAACCCCGACTTCCTGGAACACATCTTGAGTTCCACTTTTTCTGCATGTGTACCCATTTCAGCATGCAAACTGATACACGTCTGTAGATTTTAACACATGCTTACATGCAGGCGGCGAGTATGGGGGGGCGGGGGCACACAAGCACACGCGCAAGCACCGCCGCAACCCTCGCTCTCGACGTAACATTACTTCGCTGTGCGAGCGAACCTCATCGACGCGTCACTGGGAGACAAAGAGAGCAAAGCAAACATGGAAATCCAGACAGTGAATGTGTGGGTGGCCATAAAGCTGCTCAGTCAATAAATATTACGAGTGAAATTATAGATATAAGTATGGATTGAGTTTGGCTGCATCAATCATTGTCGTTGTGCATAAGTAATGAATTAATTTACCAATTTCTTTATGCATTTATTTCTGATTGATAGTAAGCATGTGCTGCTTAGCCAGAATATATTTACTTGTCATCAAAGGACTACTAAAATTTTTGGAAATATTATTTGCAATCTCACGAGAGTTAGATGGAAACCATGATTCCACTTTCAAGTGTGTGTGTTAAGAGCATGAGTTAGGAGGTGACTAGCTTATCATAGCAGGAACACTGACCACAGGATTGGGGGGGTTTGAGAGTTAGGTGGTGTAATATTGGACAAAATATAGTTTATCTATTCAACTTCTCCACCCTCTATCTAGCAACTGCCAAGTGACAACAAGATACTAAAACAGACTCCGACAAGACTACGCCTGACTGTTGTTTGCCAATAAAATGACCAGCCACGGCACAGAACTCTCTGTAAAACTAAAAATTCTAAATCTAACATTTCTGCTTTTTTTGGTTCAGATTAAAGAAATACGATAAAGCATGTTAATTACTGAGATTTAGAGGTGGTGGCAGGTGGATTTTTTTTAACTATGGAAATGTTTTAAATGTCAAATTATTTCTGCAATCGGAATACACGAACAGGGTGCACACAATCCCCCCTGTATGACAGACACCTGGGTTTTTGTGTGGGTTAAACAAATGAGATATAAAGTTAAATAGTGATCTTTCAATCCGTAGTCAGGCTGATATTTTTTTTTTTGCCCCCCCCTATTTTCAGACATTATGCTTGGCTAAGCTAAGCCTGTTTTTGGGCTCCAGTTTCATACTTAAAGCACAGTGGTACTGATCTTGTCATTTCACTTTCATCAAGGAAGCAAATAAGTTTATTTGACATAACATCAATTCTTTCCTTTAAGTTTTATTATTGTCATTATCATTGTCAGGTAATTTTTAGTCATAATCAACACTGATAAACTGCTTTAGGATAAACCTCCCATATTACATGGATAGATTACAGAACTGGCCTACTAGGCACAGGACCAGGGGGCCCTGGGCCTGCGCCACTGGATGAAGAGACTAATATTTCTAGTTTGAAAGCCACAGAGCTCAATTAAAAGACAAAAAAGTGACCGCAAAGAGAAAAAAAAATGGCGGTTTTGGGGCCCTGTACGGGAGGGTTGTTTTCGTTCTTTTACCCGTTCGTGCCCAGGGGCCCATTTTCTCGTAATCCGCCCGAGCCCAATTGAACACGCAATACTGTGTTATGTTATGCAAATATAACCACATTTTTTCCATGCGATACTGCAATGCAACACTGGAGCCTCTAACCCATCATCCACATATGGTCACAACAGAGCAACACATCAACCATGAGGCTCACAGTGTGAACACTGGGTCAGAGGTCACGGAGTGATTGGCCAATAAAGGGAACGTAATACGCAGGTCAGAGCTTTGCTGAAGATTTGTCACCCTTCGTTTCATTGCATCCCTTTGCAAAAACAGATCCCTGCCCTGCAGTGTGAATACAATTGCTTAAAAAGGACTTAAATCCCAGCTTAGAGGATGTTTTTGATTACTTCTCACTCTTGCATCAGCGTAATGTGCACACAACGCAGAAAGGCAGGGTGTGGAGAAGTTTGGGGCAGGGCAAGACATAACCATCCCGGAATAAATAGAACAAAGATAACTGACACTGCGTAAGTGAGTCGCACCAGTAACTGGATGTTGAGAGATGATTTAAGATTAGCCGCGCCATATGTCACAATCTCCCCTGGAGCGGTTTATGGAAACATGCTGCATCATGAGACAGCACGACATTTTCTGCTGGAAGTAATAGCGGAATTCTGAGGTGGGGGTCAAGGCCACACGGCCAGGGGGCTGAGAGCGGACTCGCCCGTCCTACGGTGACCTCATAATAATGTCTGAAATACTTCTACAAACTTTTTGTGGATCTGAAAAATTATTCACATTGAAATCCATTAAAAGTAAAAAAAAAAAAATACTGTAGGTGTGGTGTGTTTTACTGCTTCCCAACTCGGAGGTTAGGATCCCCCAAAAGGTCCTAAGATAAATCTGACTTCTATTGTGATTAAAGGTATAAGAAAGAAAATAATATATTTCTGTTTTGTTTTTTGTTTTTTGGGGGGGTTGTTTTCAGGTTTTCTTTTGTTATTTTTGCCAAATATTGGATTCTTTGACTGCAGCTGACGTTGAACTTCACATAAATATTGGGGCTGGATATAATGAGCAGACAATCAACGATGAACTAAGTAGATATTGCTTCATTTTATATGATTATAAACAAAAAGGGTTGTAAAGAAACAGCTTGTTGCACTAGATGAATATACGTCTGATTGTAATTTTGAGCATAACCACTGCTACATTGCAGCTATTGAGTTTCACAACTTACTTGCTACTTTATTCATATGGTTCACATCTACTTTCAAAATAACTTAAATAAGTTGATAACAATCTGAATATTGTTAAAGTAGATTTCATTTGGTTAAAATTAAAGTAAAAGCCACTACTAAGAAGCGATCAATATTATGAAAACCCCGATAGAAACGAGAGCAAAATGTATACTATCATATGTTTTGTCCATCTAAAATCACCTCATTAAATATTCAGCGATATAAGGTTTGACTCAAACATAAATATAGTCATATATAGTTAAATATCAACAAAAAAGCTTCGGAAAACTTTCACGTTAGCGAAAAGATTCAGCACTTAGTGGCTGTAAGTTTGTAAAAGGACTGCTTTTATATTTAAGTGTTATCCAAAGCCCTTTACAAACATTCACCCATTCACACACACGCAACCTATGGTCTTCCATTTGAGGCACCGACCTAACCACTGGGGGCAATTTATGGTTTTGCATCTTGCCCAAGGACACGTTGACACAAAGGGTCGTGAGGGGGCAGATACCGGTGACTCGACGACTCCTGTCCCGGGCGAATGCAGCCATCGGTCGCACCTGCGAACACGGCAAGCGCGATGCGTGACAGCGTCACTGGAAGTGTCGACTCAACTGCGCGATTGTTTCGGAGGAGGCAGTTTGTGATGCTGTCAGTTTGTACTGCATTAGGCCGGCACGTGTTCCTAATATATTGTGCACTACATTTATATAAGTGAGGGGCAGACCGCATCAGTTCTAGCTAGGTGCACCTCATAAACTGGCGACTGAGCCACACGTCCTAACTCTATCTTGTAAGTGACTTTCACGGTTCAACCAATCCATTTTAGGTTTGATTCAGAACCCCCAAACATTTAAAATCTGATTGAAAACAAGTCCTCACTATAGCTGAGAAACTTGAAAATGAATCATGACTGAGTAAATAGAGATTTCAAAATGTTCTCCTCCAGTAAATGCCGCAGATGTTTTTTGCTCAACCCCCCCCCGGTCTCAAAACAAACCCTCTGAGTAGAATGTAAGCAAGGCAAAAGTGAAGAGCAAAGTCAAAAGACGACGCCAGGAAAGATAAACAAATGCAATTCAATTTGACATCGCTTCTTGTGTAGTGGGAGCAGGACACATGCAGATGCAAACAGCCCCGAGTCAAGATGGATCGACTCGCAGAGGGAGCCAGAACAAGGTGTGAACGCCCTCCGTGTACGACGTAGGAGTGTGTGACTGTGTTTACGCATCTGTGTGTAAGCTACCAAGGAGAACATTGTGTCCAAAGCTTGCAGACAGACAGACTCAAGGCTGCGATCTGTGAGAGTGCGTGCGTGTTTCAAACCTTGACACTACTGACGCTGCCTTACACTGTCAGCCTGACTCCCTCACGCCGTGTTTTCTACATAAACATTTCAATGATCTTTCAATGCCTCTGAAATAGTACAAAAGGAAGTGACTGGGAGGCTGAACCTGCCCAGGGGGGTGTTTTCCTCTACAGCACCTAAGATCAGTGTCTCCTTTCACTCTTCTGATCTTCGTAGCTGCAATCAAAGACACCGAAGCTGTTTGGCTGAGGCCGAGATGGGCCCGGCCCTGCCTGCAGTGCGTATACACCCTGAGCTATTTCTCTTGCCCTTGTAAAGGTGGTTCGGTTTCAGACAGGCTGCTACAGGCCTGCATCTGGGATCAGGATGGGGAGACAGAGAGAGAGAGAGACTTCTGTCTGTGTGTGCTCTACTGAATGTCTGCTAGAAAAAGGGCAGCCGGGTTCCTGCACGCCGCCGAGTTCTGCTCCGTGTGCAGTGCTGTAAAATAATCTCAATGTTACACCTCTCGAGACGGAGAAGTGCTACGCAGAACAATAAATCACCAGCGCCTCCGTAAAAATAAAGTGGAGGACAAAAAAATAATTTGATTGGGGGGGGGGACACATCGTATGCGATACAAACACCGTAGGTTAAAGGAAAACATATAATAAACACGTACGTAAACCATCTCCAGAAACTTAAAACTACGTTCTTAGCCAAGAATATAAGCTTGGTGATTGTAGTGAAGACTTGTTGATGAACTACTGTTGTTAGTAAGCTAGCACTTCCCAATCACAACAGACCGAGGAGTGCTAGCTTGCAACCCCCCCCCCCCAACCCCGACATGAGCTCGCTCCCTAACTGACAGTTTAGTTTAAAAGAAATATCTGTACCATAGACTCTTGTCTCATAGCTGTCTGTAAATCATTCCTCTTCTGTGGAGTGGTTTATCCTCACAAAGAGGATGTTAAATAAAAACAGATGGTGCGACACAGCTAATAAGCTACGATAGTTTCCATAGCAGTTACGAAAGAAAGAACTCCAAAGTTTTGTTTTTTTGTTTGTTTGTTTTAATTGTGGTGATGAATTGAAATGATTTTGTCTAAAAAAAAAAACAAAAACAAAGAAACCAAACCCCTCTTTCATGGCTCTAGACGCTGTTGTGTCAAGGCCCCAGGACTGCACCCAAATCCTCAGCTCATAAGGGGTCAAACAGTCAGAAATACTGTATATTAAAGGATCAGGTCCAGACTTGACTTAGAATTAATGAGTGAAATTTCGAATGTACAAAGGTAAGACAGTTTTAAGATGTTCAAAGTGGTTTTACATGTTTCCTCTTTAGGGTGGATGGTTTTTTTCTTCCCAAATCTAGAAAGGTCTTGGCTCAAACAGTAAATTACAGGCGTCAGGGGGAGATGATTTATTCTGGAGAAATTGGGTCAAATAATTCAAAGGGCACATGGGTGTGTTTTTAGTATGCTCCTTATCAGGAGAATTACATAAAGAATTCCTTAAGACTTTCACAGGTTGACTCATCGGTTTAAAAAAAAGAGTAACCTCTGCTAACAACACAGAAAAACACTTTCAGAATTGACAAAACAATCTCACCACAAGGTCCATTTACTGTAGTAGCTGCTTTGGCGCTTTCGATTGTATTCACACAAGCTTCCTTTTGAGTTTTCCCAGGTGTTGTGTAACTGTTTATGTTAAAATCCCCCCCCCCAAGCACTTGAAGGACTACAGACAATTTAAATATCTATAATTCAACGCAAACCAGGTAAACAACAATGGGCTGACAGTATTTATCCCTTTCAAATCACATTTTTAAGCTTTTGCATCCTCACCACAAAGAAAAAAAAAGGTTCATAAAATCTAAGTATTGCACAGGTGTTGATTTAGTTCTTCCCCGCTGGTGCTTGTCTTAACTCTTCCTCTTCAGGTTGTAGCAGTCTTTAGGTAACCAAAGCTGATATATGTATTGGTTTTAGTACAAACTTTTGACCGAGAACCCTAAGAAATACATTATTTAGTGGTTAATCATGATGATGTACGATCTAGTACATGGCCTTTCATATGCCCGGGGCAAAGACTATGCAATTAACAATAAAAGAAATTTTAGGAGCCACTGATATGAATCTCTGTGAATAATGATAACAGTATACTGTCAGGGTTAAAGCTTCTGACCACAGCCTCATCTGTCAGAAGGTGATTGCGCAAGGTAGCCTTGCATCAGACGCCCTGTGACAGGCTTGATAAGAGTTGATGGAAGTGATTGTACTTCATGCCTCAGGGCCTTTTCAATGTGGCGGAGCTACGCTTGAGCAGGACCAGTCACGCCGAGACTCGTGGAAAAGAACACGGTGATTACTTTATTGGCCATGATACGAACAGGATAGGGTTTGTAAAAACAAATGAAGAATTAAAAAAAATAAATAAATCACAATGCAGCGATTTTTTCCCACAGGGTTCAGGGAAACAGCGGTCATCCAGCAGCTGCAAGTCGCCTCGGTGCCAGGTTCAAGTGCTCGTCCATCGCGGACGGCCTCTTTATCTCAGGTGTTCTACCTGGAGGGCAGTAAACTGAATTATAGATGGTGTGCATCACCTTTACCACCGTTCATTGTGGTACGTTTAAATTAGAAACCACGTGCAGCTGGGTGTGTCTGTGTCTGCCGCTTCTTTTTTTTTCTTTTTTCTTCCCCCCCTTATAGAAACTCCTCCGACAACATTCAGAGATAGGATCAAGTCTGCAGGCATCTGCTTTCGGTGCCAAGTTTTTTTTGACAGGAGAACGAATGTTTAAAACTGCCAGCCAAGCTATAATGATATGTGAGATAAAAAAAACAAAACAAAACAACAAAACAGCAGATTAAAACCTGTATCTTGAATGGCTCGTAGACAACTGATTAATGGCTCCTCTTTATCGGAAAGATTTGTTAATACTTTGTTCTCCTTAACTTGTTACATACATTTACCACGCTGTTAAAATCCATACAGTCATAATTTTTGACGTCATCATATTTGACCTTTGATCCTTCTGTCTGTGCTCTCTGAGCCAATCAGCCCCTGGTTGCTGCTTTCTTTTTTTCTACCTGTCCTTCAGACCTCCTATTGTGCAGCCCCACGTCCTCCCCGTCTCCACCTTGACCTCCGGGACTTCCAGGGAGTCCCAGCAGACAGTTTCCACCTTCCACCTGTTGACTCTGCTCCACCACTGCCAGCATCTAGACTCTGGGGGATCTGGTCTTATCTCTAATCTTCATCGGGCCTAAGCTTAATAAAGATGCTTCCCATCGTCAGAGTCTAACTGCCAAAAGCTTTCTCCATCGCTACTTCAGTAAATATTCTCATACACTTCCAGTGGATTTGGCTTGATTTGATTTTTGACTCTTGTTAAACAATGATATTGGTGGCAAAGTTTTTTTTTCTTTCTTCTGGGGTTTTTTGTTTGTTTGTTTTTTTTAAGAATTCTTAGGGGTTTGTGCAACAATTGGTTATTTATCTCAGATACTGGAAGATAAAGCAACTTTCCATTTCTAGCCAGCAACCATTGATTTCAACTGTTGCTTTTATCAACACATTATCAGCTGTAGCTATCTAGCTAATGACGCTAGCTTTAGATTAACGAGTTACTTGAGAACCCTGCCTCTGGCTGACTGTCTAATTTTTCGGGCCGACTTCTTTTAAGACAAACACCCTCTGATATGCACTTGATGGATATGGAACTAATACGTGGTATCATGCTAAAAGACTGAGGCTAAAGCTGAATATCATTAAAAAAAAAAAAAAAAGTACACATCAAAAACTCAGCACCGGAATTTGGACTACTGTTTGGCAAATGCGTGACTTTCTTGGATGATAAGTTTGGCTCAGGTTTCTGGATTGTGATGCTGCATTTGCGCAATGTCGGTAGAATGGGAAGATCAGGAAAAACCCCTTATTCCATTGCAGGAGTGTTGACATGTCTCTAGTTCTTTCATTACTAGGATCCCATTTCCCCTAATTTACTTATTCACAAAGTAAGCGTATGTGAGTCACTGTTCCGTGTTATAGAATATAAGGAGCAGCAGGGTAATCTTTGTTTTGTTTTTTTTTCTGAAGGGGTGCTGTCCTTTTTTCAAGGGAGGATAACTCGGCCTATAACAAAGGTGCTTCAGTGCAGAAACATGCCTGTGTCCGCTTCCTTTATTTTGATATAATAGAAAAGTCAATCAACAGGTGAGGGCAGCCAGGTATTCAGAGGAAGAGGAGGAGGAGGAGGAGGAGGGGCCTGCGAGGGTTTCTCCAGGAAAACGTGTTCCAGCTGGGAGATTTTATAGGCTTGCCACATATGAATTGACTGCTAAACAAAATAACCGCTTCCTCACGCAAGGGCTTCCATTGTACAAGATGTGTGTGTGTGCGTGTGTGTGTGTGTGTGTGTGTGTGTGTGTGTGTGTGTGCGCGCGCACTTTGTATCTATCTGATGTCTAAATGTTTTCAGTCAGTCAGGATAGAGGGGCTTTGAGAGGAGAAAGAGACCAGGAACTACCCCCCCCCTCCACTATGCAGCCTATTCGAGTTCCTTACCGTAAATGTGTGGTTAACCAGGAAAAGCTGTTGGTGGGGGTGGGGGTGGGGTCTTGAGGGAAGTGCACTTTGAGAGAACCCCGTTTTTTGGTAACTCTGAGGGCCTTGTGGATTTGTTTAGGCCGAACCCATGACTTGCCCGCAGATGTGACCATTATTATGATTGACTCTGTGCATTTGTGTCGGGGCCAAAACATGCATGTTGCCCCTCTGTTACCTCTGGCTGTACACAAGCCCGGTGGCCAGAAGTCAACCCCTTGTGTCTGAGAGACAGGGGAAGAAAAAAAGAGGGAAGAAAGAGGGACGGAGGTGGAGTGGGAGGAGAGACGGAAGGCCAAAAAAACCGGGGCTGTGAATGAAAGAAACAGATAGTGAGGGAAGAGGCCTGGGAGAACAGAGAATGACAGAAACAGCACGAAAGAGGGAGGGGAGGAGGAGGAGGGGGGAGGGAGGGAGGGAGGGAGGGAGGGAGTGACTGAGCATTGCTTTTCAAGAGCAGAGAGAACAAAGGCTCCTTTGTGTGCTGTGCTGTGAGAGTGAAGTGGAGCCAGGGCTTAGGGAGTGTTTAACAGTGTACACCGACTGCATTCCTGCAATGTGATTACAAGACGCTTTTAATTTATACTCAGGAAATGAACTTAACTCTTCCCTCTCCTCGCGTTCCCCGACTCTCTACCTGTCTCTGTTTTCCTTCTCGACGGGGTTTCTTTCAGTGTTTTAATGAGCTCAGCTGTACCCGGTCAGCTTAAATTGTATGGTATGTGCACCTTTTGTGAGTTTGTACAGTAAAAAAAAAAAAAAAAGAAAAGAAAAGAAGAGGAAAAAAAGTTCATTATATGCTCACACCCTGCCTGTGGGCCAACCATGACAAACTCAAATAGTAGAGCAAAACATTGTTGAAACCCGCGTAACTTTTTTAGCCGTTAAATGCTCCACTATGTTCGCCGGCTAGATGCCGACTTTGTCGGAGCACCTGGGGCTTTTTTTTTTCCCACTGGAATCGGTCGATGAACGCCGAGGCCGAACCAAAACATCAAAGCCGCAGGCTGTGAATGAGCTGAAAGACTTTCAAACATGCCTGGGGGAAACTGTAGGTTTGGATGATATGAATTATACGTGGGTTTGTCTCTTCAAGCAACCCTTTCATGTTACGCACTGTCATTTGATCCATTGTGAAAAGAAAAAAAAAAAATACTGGTTGGGGCAGCTTTAAAGTAATTAAATATCACGGTTTCACTGCCTAACCATTGCATTACAAAATTAAAATCTTACATGTATGTTTAAAATGTTTCTGGTTCAGTTTTAGATAAGCAAATGTATACTCCATTTAAAGAAACTGCAATTAGACTGATACATAAAGTGATAAACTCATCAGTGTCAAATTGGCTGAAAAACAACTTCTGCTGCCGCCCCCAGAAAACTCTGCAGCATTGTTTGCCAACTAGAGTGACATTACATAGTGTGGACAGCCTCCGTTATCTAATTTAGCAAATAACATTTGGGCCTCACAGTCTCCTGACTTGGCTTGCTGAGTCAGAGAGGCCTGTTGGAAAGGTGGAGCAGGGGTGGGGGTGGGGTCTGGAGGAACTGGAGGCCGAGATCAGGGCACGGGGACATCAACCTCTGGCCCTGCTGCTGAGAAGAAAAAAAAAAACCTGGTGTGTGTGTGGAAGCGGTCATCACAGCTGCTTGTTATCAGGAGGAAACATCTGATCTCAGATCATCGCCGCCCCTCCTCCTCGTCGCCCTCGCCCTCCTCCTCCTCCTCCTCCTCCTCCTCCTCGCCCTCGTCCTCCTCCTCCTCAGGATGAAGACAAAAGTGTAGGCTCAGTGTGTCCTCCTCACATGAGACTAGCCAACTTTTACAGTGCACTTCCTCTCCTGTTTTTTTGTTATTCCACCCTCCCACACACACACACACACACACCTACCACCCACTGTATTCATACATTCAAATGTAAGGTAAAGCTCCTCGCATTTCTCCCCCTGCTCTAAATCCTCCTCCTTGCTGTGTGATTTAGTTTCTGTTTTTTTTATCCTTTCCCTTTCTCTGTCTCTCTCTCTCTCAACACCTCTGCTCAGACCTCATTCCGGTAATGAGGCTCTGCATTGTCCACCTCGCTCTCAATCTTCAATCAAACGCAGAAGGAAAGAAAAAAAAAAAAAGAAAAATTCAGTAAGGGTAAAGAAAACCAGGGGTGGGCTGAGAAATAGACTGCATGAAACAAGAAAAGAAAAGTTTTTTGAAAACTCTTTTAGAGGCAGGACAGGCCAGCTCCCACCCACCAGATTAGCTTCTCCTCAGAAAGACGGTATAAAGATTTAATTAGCGAACCGTTTCTGCACGGCCCACTATTCACCCTCTTTTTTTTTTTCTTTTATCTGTATTTCAATATGCCCACTCTGCATTTTCCAGACCACCTAAAAAATGTTAACTCCATCCTTTTCTCTCCCCTAATCAGAAATGCAGGTTTGTAATGAAAGGGAGGGCTAAAGGGTGAAATGAGCGAGGAGGGAAGGCGTTTTTTTGATCGGGAATGGGGGTGAGGGGTGTTACAGTATATTGTCCATCAAAAACAACACAGGGTTTTATATTCAGACGGGATTAGGCGCCCAATCAACAGGTCTCGAGTGCATTAAAAACCACATGAGAAGCTTATGTGTGCGTGGCAAGACGACTGAGAAGATTTATGTGTTTGTGTGTAGCTGGTGTCCACACTCGTGCTCATATATTTGGAAATGCGTCCGTCTCTCTCCCTCTCTGTCTACAGTTTCGTCCTTACTAAGCTACTGGTTCTGATCACCAAAGAATGCTGACGCATGTGATCCGCTGTAAAACATCTGGTCCGAGTAGCTCGTACATGGTCGTAAGAAGAGTAGTTAAGCATTTCTTCATAGTTTTGGCGGCGGTTGGTTCAGTTTTGACATTGGATGAGTAAGTTCTCCGAGTCGCACGGTCAAACAAGTTGGTTGTCGTTACCTTCCAAAACAACCTATATGAGAGTTTTGACACCTGTGTGAATGCGTTTTTGGCCGAACGTTTCTGCACCACCGCTGATGGTTACAAGGAAAAAAAACAAAATTAACCTTAAAATGAGCAACACATTGTTCATTTGTGTCCAGTTTCATTTGGTAACAAGATGCCACAAATACACAACAAAAACAGCTCATTCAGGCTATTTGCCTGCTGGGACTACGAGGTTAGCACCAGGGCGAACCACTGTGGCATAATGCATCAACGTTCCCGGGACCGAATAAGAGGTGTTTATCCTGAGCTTTCCATACTGCTGACAGATGGTTGCATTTCTGTCCTCATAAAACATGCATAGTTGATTTATTTATTTATTTCTTAAGTATTTTAAAATCCAGTTTTGTTTACATCCAAGGTGCTACATGCACACCATTACTTTGGGAACAGGAACACTGTTTCAGCTGTTTTCCTCGCAATCATTGAGACTAATGATGAAATAGCCGCCGTGACGTACTTTTCCGAGCCACTGTTCAGTGTCTTGGTGTCCGATAAGCCTTCAAACTCATGGATCGATTGCTCAACCTGGCGAAGGTCTCTACCAGTACCTAAAGCAACACGCCCCCACCAGCGAAGACCCCTGCATTTTTTTAATCTTATTGGCAGTAAAGAGGTTTTGGGAAGCTAAGGTGGCATCATGTTAAGACTTTTTGACAGAGAAAGTTTTTTATTTGCATGGCCACGGGACACGATTGTGAAGATTTTGCCCCAAATGACAGGACGTAGTTTCAGTGGCGAGGAAAGTCCGTGGAAAAACTTCACCGTATGTCATAAACTACATTTTAAAATCCAGGTTATCCTTATTAGTATGGTCTCAGTTTTAGTGCGAACACGTCAGCTCACGACAACAAGTTTAACTTCGCTGAGATAAGAGGGGATGGAGGAGAAAAGAGCGGAGGAGTGCAAAAAGAGGGAAGACGATAAAGGGCTGAATAAGTTTGGAGGAGGCAGCTCGGTGTGCCCGAGGGTCTGTTTTGTCAGTTGAAGAGAGACAGAGTGAGGGTCAGAGAAGAGAGAAGCAGTGGGGGACTAAAGGCGGGAGGAGGCAGGAGGGAGGAGGAGGGGGGGAGGAGGGAGGCATGGTGAAAGTTAGGCTGTATGAAATCCCTCTTTTTTTCATTTTACATCAAAGCTGAGCCTGGCAACAGAATTCAAAGACTTAATCTGCATCTCCATAGGCTCCTCCTGACCCTGCCTGCCACCCACCACCCCTCCTCTGCCTCCCCCGCCCCACCTTCCTTATCCTCCAAAGCCTCTCCACCAACCACCGACCGCCCTCACATCCCACCCACACCTTTCTCCACCACTCACACAGCAGGGCCATTGTCAATCCCTTCACATTGCCCTTCATCTGTAACCCCGTCCAGACCCCTTGCCCCCACATCTTCCCCCACCTTCACCTCCTCTGACAGTGTCCAGTAGTCCACCAGTGAGACCAGTACAACCAATCCACACTAGAAATGACAACCCCCGCCCCCGGCAGCATTGAGATGATGGGGGCATTTGTTCAGTATCCCCTGTAGAGAAGTCCCATTTTTGGTTTCACATTCTGGTCAAGCCAAAGGTCAAGTTCAGCTTCAAAAGCAGCATCTCTGTGCCCGGACTGGACTTGCTTGAGGGCACATCAGCAGGTCCGATGCTTGCACACACAGGTTATGCATCCAGGTCATTCTCTAACCAACCACCATGCTGTGTATAAGTGTATTTATTGGTGTATAATTGTAAGAAAAAATGCATTTTTATGAGTAATTTCCTGCCCTCTTGGGCCGACTGTGAACTTGCAGAAACCTCTGGGTATACACATGTATCTGATTCACTACTCCATGAGCTTGATCCTGTCTAGCGTTTGTCTCTACATTTCATTTTTAATGTTGGATCTCGAACTAATCACTAACTTTTGTAATATACAGGAGGAGGGTCATATGTACTGTATCTTTTCATCTTACCATTCATGGTAAACTTCCAGTCGACTTCAGTGAAAATGCTCTCTCCTGTTTTGAACAGCTATCACACCAGACCATCTGGACTGATAATTTTCCCAGGAATAGTTTGACATTTTGGGAAATACACTTATTTGCTTTGTTGCCAACAGATGAGAAGATTGCACTGTAAATATGAAGCTATAGCCAGCATCTGGAGGGCTTAACCTTAGCTAAAGAGTGGAAACTGGGGGAAGCAGCTAGCCTGGCTCTGTCCAAAAGTAACAAAATAGGCCCACCAGCATTTCTAAAGTCCACGTCATATCTTGTTTTTGCAATCCGTGAAAAACCCAAGTGTAAAAATGACAATTTGTGGTTTACCAGCTGCTGGTTTTAGCTTCATACTGACTGGACAAATATGAAAGTGGTATATAGCTCTCATTTACCTAAGTCTCGGCAATCAAGCAAATAAGTGTATTTCCCAAAATATCAAACTATTCCCTTCAGTGTCCTCAAACTCTAACCCAAACTTGTAAAAACTTAACTTTTTACTACACTTCCTGGGCTTGGAATAATTTACAAGATAAGCTTTCACAGTCAAAACATGTTTCATGAAAAATGTTACTGCTCTAAATAGTCAAGTTCTCTCTTTACTGTGCTATGTGTCACTGTTGTAAATTAACGGTGCCATTTTGGCACAGTGTGTCTTGTAAAAGTGCTTCTCAGTACACATCCTTGTTAAATAAGGCTAAAAAAAAAAAAGCTTAAAGAAAAAGACTTAAAAATACAACATAAACAACATAGTGTCATCGTCGTTTTAACCGTGGTGTATGTGCAACCGACTGTCCAGGGTGTGAGTCACGAAAATATAATATAATACAATATAATATGATACAATATAATATAATATAATAGTACATATTAACTTAAAGTATGACAGACTTCAGCTTTATCAAGGAGCTTTGGTCCTTTTTAGAGATTGAAAAGAATTAGGCTATGAAAATTTTATTTGTTTTTCTGGCAAAAATATATGCTACATCTATGTGTTTTGATCACTACTGGATAATACTGAGTTTGTCTTTTTGTTTTTTGTTTGCCCCCCCCCCCTCTTTCTATGCGGTGGTATCTTTGGGTGCGGGTACACATTTTGTTTCACTGCAGGCTGTGCGGCGCCTACATTTTTGACGAGGTATAGATGAGTGTTTAGAGGTTTTCTGATCAAAATCTGCTCAGTTGTTCTGAGACAACAAGCTCCGAAATGGATCTCACAGTAGGTCCACCTACAGTGACCTACAAGACAGCTACGGTGTCCCAAAGTGCACAAGAAGTGAATCTGAAAGTGTAGTAAAAAGATTACAACTTTCTTCTATAGATAATAAAAAAAATCAAAAAAGTATTAATATATATATATATATATATATATATATATATATATATATATATATATTTATATATTCTTGCCAAACCCCACTTAATTTTTGAATTCTAATTGTTATTATACATATGTGTGTGCTTCATTATTCAATTATGTCCTAGTTTAACCATAAATCTTTATTGCTTGCATTCTTTGATATTACATGGCATTAAAGATGACAAAAACACAGTTAGTACCTACGTCTGTCAACCTGCGCTCAGTTTGCATTGGGCCTCCCACACATCACCGGTTTCAAGATCTAGCCTTTCATCATCTGTGGGTGAAGAGGACGCGTCAGCACATCTAAACAGGTCAAACCACAAACACTGAACATCTCTGAGAGGCAGCTGGTCACGATCAATAACGTAGGTTTCCAGACTCACCACTCGGGAGTCAGACCTTCAAAGGACTTTCTTAGAGGAGGACTGGGGTAAATGTGACGCATCAGGTACAGCGAACTGTACCTGTACCTAATCTAATCAGCGCGATGTGGTCGGAAAAAGACACCCGGGACATGACAAATGGCAGAGACAAGAGTGTGAATGGTGATATATGCATAGGAAGACGCAGAGAGAGAGAGAGAGAGAGAGAGAGAGAGAGAGAGAGAGAGAGAGAGATCAGCCAGAGTGACCTCTAAGAGCGACTGAGACATCTCTGGTTAAACTGCTTTTTTTTAAACTGCCGAGACGCCGGTTTCATGTTGATGCAGTGAGTTAGTGCCTGCTGGTTCCCTCCCTGGGGGAATCATTCAGGACAAATAGCTATCATGCTTTATAGTGTGTCGTAGACCCACCAGGATCATGGCACAAGAATAAGAGCTATGCAGTCACCTCACGCACAGCTGGCAGTATTCGTAATTATGAATTCTTTTACTAGATTAACAGCCATCATACTTCTCCACGCATATTTAATCCACATTTTGGCAACACATACGGCATCTGTGATAAAATAATCTCAACTTGGAATGCACATAATAAGTGTTTGCCCGAGCTTCTCGAGCGTACTCGTGGCCATTTCTACTGAATAGATGATGCCGTGCATGTTAAAACCCCTGCCTCAGGTCAAGAATGGGCCTAAGGGAAGAGGGACCCCTCCCATTCTCTAAATGTGGCAAGATTAGCTTCAAAAAGCCCTCAAGTGGTGTCGGCGTAGAAATATGGCATTTTGGGCAGGTTAAGTTTTAATTTTAGCTAATAATTTGAGACTGAAGGTTGGCTAACTTAGCTGAATATGGCTAAAACCACATCTGTTCTCCTTCACATTGCACTGAGTGAATATTGCGGTTTTCCTAATTATTTTATGACTGCAACTTCAGGTGCATCTAGCTCCCAATTGCTACAACCCATGTATGTTGCTGTTGCTGTTGTTGTTGAAAGCTGAAAAACATGTTATTTCTTCTCTCTTAGAGCGACATGGTTACCGCTAATGTTTACACTTTAATTAATAGATTTGTTCGGCACATGTAGTGGGCAACAAGTTGAAAACACAAAATTAATATATTACCACTTTATAAATCTGTTATTGCAAACGGTCGCTTATTTATATGTCAGCAGTGACTGAGAGTGACATTATCATTAATGGTGTGAGGTGTGATTCAAGCCACCTGATGAATGTAAAATGTAAATATTGATTCTACTCTTAGCTCTGATTTTGGTCTCTACCAACTCCTGGGGGAAATATCTGGCTCTTAGGCTGCTGCTGGAAACAAAGTTGATGAGATGACATAATATAAAATATAAAATATGAAATATAATGACCCCTGTATCTAAAAAACTAAAGCTATGAATCATAAAACCAAAATAAAGAGATATAATGCTGAAAAGCTGTGTAGTGTTGAGGCAAATTTCAGAGTTGGGTTGTAATTCTCGGTGGTTTCGCCACCATGAGCAACTCCCTTTGACATTACGTTGATATAAAAATATTATTAACCTCATGCTCCAATCATTTTGTCCTCCTCCCTGATGCGGACAGCTAATTAGTACAATGCTACTCCACAGTGAATTTTACATGATGTGCAGGACTTTGATCAGCTAATGCAGTTTGTTGCCAGACGACGGTGCACTGCATCAAAGAGAAATAATTCAGAAGTCCCTTTTTTTTTTCCTGCACTACACTGCATTTTATTGGTGTTGTTTTGCCAGAGCCTAGTGCACAGCCTCCTTATTCATTTATCACTAACTAAATCCTGCACCTGCAGAGAGAGACTATCAGTTCTACATTTAAATCATCTTGAAATCTCACACACACACACACACGCACGCACACGCACACACATACTCACACATTGGAACAACGACACAACCACCTCACTGTTTAGACAATGGCAGGATTTGGGAGATGCGGGTGCACTTGTCCAGATTTCACGCTCCCTCGGTCACAGCGAAGGGGTGTTGACCCCAGCAGTGCTGCGTTAGCACTCAAGACACCAGGCTCAATTCAGCAGGGCCCTAAGATGCAAAACACCCAACCGTGTACAAGACTTCTCAGTCCCCTTCGTCTCTTCTTTCCCCCAGTTCTCTCTCTCTCTGTCTGTCTTGTCTCTGTGTCTTTACACACGATTCCATTTTCAGCCATTGCTCATGCTACTGACACCGGAATGTGCCGCTTGGCATCATTTCGACTCCGCTTCAGGGAGAGCTTCAGGCAAGAGGCTCTATTCAAATGAATCCAGGTGCAGTGTAAATTGTGGAAATGTGGCAAAATCTAGAAAATTTGGAAAAATGTGGTCAAATGTGGGCCCCCCGCCCCCTTGTGTATAATAACAAATTAGAAATATCTACTTTATATTTTTCAACTAGGGCAGTTTACCACAACAATGGGCATGACGAAGATTAAAAATGACTAAATAATACATGGATATCTGATGTCTTCAATAAATCCAGTTGCATTGTTGTTGTTTAATTGCTTTATGGTTATGGCCTTGTGATTCATCTGTTGGCATCTTTAATTATTTACCACAACAACACTGATCACAGCATTAATAATAAAATAAATCAAGAGCGGTGGAGGTTTAAGCAACAGAGCAAAATGGGGTTTGCCAATGCCTGGAAAAACCAAAAGCCTTTGTAACACAAGATTTAAAGCTTTTGTTTACTTCTTCTTCGCAACTACAGCCCAAAACACACATTTTCCTCATCTAAAAAGACAAATGAGCCACATGCATTTTATTTAGGGAAAAAGCTGAGCAAAATGGAAATTAATAATGGATTTTTTCTAGTTATCCTTGTGTGACCCAGATGAGTAAAAGAAGATATTTTTAGAAAAAAAAAAATCCCAAAACAACATCTAAACAACAACAACCACAGTACCTGGAAGTTTTTTCAGGTGCTAGTCAAGCTCTAAGAATAGATACTGATCTCAATAAGTACTAGAGGGCAATCTGGGTGTGCCACTATTCACCTTGGCAGCGATTCTATTGGCTGAGGTGTGCCAAACCCCTGGATCATACGAACCGAAACGGGCAGGAAGTCAAAGGGCGGATCCAGTGGTCAGATCAAGACAAGGCTGAGCTTGAAATCTAATTCACTTCTCCCTCAGTTCCCGACAAGTAGCACACATTTATTGATTCACTCAAGTTATGAGAACGTAACATTACCTTCAGGGCTTGTGACTTAGTGGTTATTAAGTGGTCATAGCAAAATGGAGAACGTAGACAGTTTTGCAGCACAGGTTTTATATGCCAATAATAAAAGCAGACTTTAAAAATTCACAAAATTTGAACTTGTAATGTAGGGTTCAAAGGTTAAAGCTGGAAAATATGATCTTTGACCACTAATTCATGCACCAATTCATATCTCTATATCAACAGTGAATCATATGACCCTGTGTAATGTGAAAAGGGTTCGCCTGTATTAATAAATTAACAGATAATCTCTACCAAGCTTTCAAATATAGTGTCTTCTAGCACACGGTTTGGTTTTTGGTTTTGCTTACATATTAGCCATGGAAGCTATTTAATCTAATAACATGTCAGTGTTTTGTGCACAGCTTGTTGTGTTCCCCTAAATATGACAAAAACAATGATGAAGGTTTAAAGCTTCTAAAATCAATATTTGTATTCCACCAAACGATCAAACTCCCCAACTCTGAAAGTCCCATCATCTTAATATTTCTGGTGTTTTATCATCCGTTAGCTTATTGTTCTTGGTTTTTCAGTCAGAAACTTTACTGCACACTACGAGTCCAGCCCCGAACAGCAGACTGACAAAGCAAGAGACTAGCTTGTGAGCATTTGGCAGCTAGAAGGAGACAGATTATTGGACATATGTTCATCAGGTGGCCAGAAACATAACCCCAAATGAAGGCGAATATGTTCTGTTAATAGACAACTTTTTTTCTAACCCCTTTTCACAGCAGCTCCATAAGTTAATATTATGTCAACGTTGTGTTCAGTTTTATTGACAGAGAAAATGATAAAATCAATTCTACAGCATTTATAGAGGATGATGAAAACATGTACAACTCCCACCGGTTTTCACTTTAGCTTTGTCCTTTTCTCATTTCTCACTTTCTTATGAGAGCTTCACACCATGGTCACATGACATGGGAACATATTGTGCCCAGTGAGAACAGGATGACTTCTGATGCTGTCAGGTGCTAAAAAAAGAACCTCGTTTTTTTTGCTGCCTGATGACTGAATGGCAAATGCACGAGTTTATATAACTATTTGGCTTTTTTTTTTTTTTTTTTTCCAGTTCATCTCAAAGGTTTCACAAACTCAGTTCAACCTAAGAGTTACTTAATCCACTGGGGAGAAAAGAAAAAAAAATCATCAAACTGGAGGGATGTTTAACCCGACAGCAACAATGTATAATTCATTTTTCATTACTAACTACTTCAGAGTTTTTAAGCTGTATAGCAGTATGCAATTGCATCCATAAGTAAAGTCGTGTTCTCATCTCCATGCACAGCAAGGTCCTCGGCACACCTGGGAGTAATTTGTGAGTAATGTGTGGCTCTGATGAATCCGGAACACAGATTTAGATTCAATAATCCAAATTGGAGGGATTACACGAGTGGAAAGACAAGTGCGCCTCCTCGCCTGGCTTCACCCCGTCTTCATTTCACACCGCCTCCCTCCGCTACCACCTTCGTCTTCGTCATCGCCGTCACCCTCGTCATCCTCATCATCGTCGCTCAGCTCCCCTTCCTCCCCGCACTCTGCGCTGTGACCCTGTGACCCCCTCCCCCCACATCACTCACGGGTCATCAGTAAGAAGAAAGGGGGATTTAACGGCTAACTTGGCCCGGGAAGCCTTGTGGAGGTGGGGGCCGAGCACTTCTCAGAGAATTCCTGTCTTCAGCTGCCCCCCCCCCCCCCCCCCAAAACATGAATCCACAAATGAGGAACAGAGACGCCAACTCTCTCAACGCACAACCTTGTAGACACATCTGCAGGAGAAAAAAAAACCCAAAACTAAAAAAAACTTAAAAGGAACAGTCTGACATTTTTAGAAATGCACTTACTTGCTATCTATGCTCAAAGTTCTGGATACCACTCTCATGTCTAATATGTAGCTGGAGTCAGCGGCTGGTTAGCTTAGCTTAACATAAAGACTGGAAACAGGAGTTGGGTCTGTTTTTTATAGTATTTGATTTTCTGTGATCAACTGCTTTCTCGGGGAGAGTTAGATTAGAAGTTCCAGACCACTTTCACCTCTGTTTGGTAAATATGAACTTACAGCTAGCAGGAACTTAGCTTAGCCTGGCATCCTCTAAAAATCACTAATTAAGACAATTATATCTTGTTCCTTTAATCTGTTCAAAAAAAAAATTTTTTTAATAATAAAAAGCTTTGGAAAGAGCTGAGCCGTTCCTCCTGTTTCCAGTCTTTACGCTATGCTCTCCCGAGAGCCTCCAGGCTCCAGCCACATGTTGAACGGACAAACATGAGAGCGGTACTGATTTTCTTATCCAACTATCAGCGGAGAGGTGAATAAATGTACCGCACTGTCCTGAATACGTGATGAAGTTGGGCTCGTCTTATATTTGAGGACTAGAGCTATTGTTTTTGGATGGAGAGAGCCCCAGTTTAACACAGTCTCCTACAAAGAGAGTTGAATTATGGGGGTGTTTGTAGCCCTAACGTTGCTAGGCTAGCGGGGAGTGTTTTCAGGCAGTCGGTCGGCAGTAAAAGTGCTTTGTTGGTGCAGTCGATCCTGCAGGACTCTCTGAGGAACTTGCATAATGTTTTTTAAAAAACGGATGATGACTGAAAACAAGTTTGTGGCATCTCTTGACGTCTTCACTACAGAAATGACCCAGGGAGTGAATCTTCAAACAGCCAAGAATGAAAGCTGTAAAAGGTGATTAACTAAAAAAAACAAAAACAAACAGACAAAAAAAACTATAAAATGTTAATTGTCAAAGACAAATATTCTTTAGTGTGTGTGACTCATACACTACTTACACTAATGTGAATTTGTACACATAACTATATTTCATGTTTCATTTATATGAGAAAAAGCTTCAATGAGGACTCTCTTCTCCTTGAATTAATGGTATCTCCAGCGTACACTAGTGTTAAAGTATAGCTATTACCCCATGTATGCAGTCTTTATGCTAAGCTAAGCTAACCTGCTCCTGTCTCCAGCTCCATATTTACCATACAGACACAAGAGTGGTATCAATGTTCTCATCTGGAAACTCTATACAAGAAAACAAGAGAGCCTATTTCCCAAATGCTAATCTTTAACTGCTTATGTGAAGCCTTCTGCAAATCAACAAGTGATTTTTTTCAGTACTTGCAGGGCAAAATAAGGATTTGAGGAGTGAAATTATGTTTTGTTATCTAAGAAAAGGGACTAAAGGATTAAAGGATCAAGCAGGAAATCACAAATGCAATGCCACCTTTTCTCTAAAGAGCCTCATATCACCCATTGAGAGGGAAAGTCATTGGAGGGTATTTGTTCTTTCCAGGACTCCTCAACTCACTGCCTCACTTCTGAGGCAGCGCTGGCAGGGCCGAGGCGGGGGGTTTAGCCTCCAGGCGGGGAAAGAATTGAGAGAAGGACCTGTAGAATTATTCTAGCCTGATCAATAACACTATTAAACACTAATGCATTCAGTGGAGGCAGACTCAATTTGATTGTGAAGCTTTATTCGAACATGGCAGGAAGCAGCAGCAGCAGAAGCACATCAAAGGGAGGCTTTGTGAGGAGAGGACCAGATTAGGGCCGCTGACGCAAGGATGGACCCGGCCAAGAGGAGGCCATGAATACTGACACGCACGCACACACACACAAACACACGCACACACACACAAACACACGCATACGCACGCACGCACGCACGCACGCACGCACACACACACACACACACACACACACACACACACACACACACACACACACACACACATCAAGGAATCCTGCTTCAGCACACAAGCCAACGCACTGCAAAGGCATTCAATCTAATTCCACATTTTCCGTTTGCTTTCATTGGACGTCTACACGCAAAGCTATGCAGAGGCATATGTGCACAGACATTCACCAGCACTCAAAAGAACAGAAATACTCCACGATTTTCAGATCTGTTTTCATACCGGCCACCTAAAAGATGGGTAATAGAGGCATGACTCATTCTATTAAAGGAACTGTTTGACATTCGGAAGATAGGCCTCTTTGCTTTTTTTTTTGTGAAGGTTAGAGGAGCAGATGTGTAGCAATCTAAGGTGACTTATGTCCTGGAACTATTTCTTGGTCAGGAACTGTGAGATGACTGAACCCTCTAAATCTCCCTAATCAACACATTATATCTTGTTTTGCTGGAGCCAACTGTTTCCAGTCTTAAGGAAGGCTAAGATAACTCTCTCCTGGCCATAGCTTCATATTTAACAGACAGATATGACAGTGATATCAATTCTCTTATTTAATTCTCATAAAAAAAAGAAATAAAAGCAAATGACTCCATTTCCCAAAACGTCAAACTATTCCTTTATCTTCTCTGTGACTTTTTCTTTGTCTTTCTCTGTTTTCCAATGGAAGTTTTTGATGACTGAATATCATTCCCTGGAGAGTCACTTAAGGACATGGCAGCCATGTGTGCAGTGTGATGAATACCACATTGGAATTTAGAGTCGGAAACAAACCTTCAATTCACCAAATTCAGCATGTTTTCAGGAAAAATGTTTTAGATTTTTGGCAGAGAAAACAAGCAAGTGGCACATTTATCAACTTCCAGTATGACTTAAAGCAGCGCTTCCCAAAGTTTTTGAGCCTGAAGCAGTTTCCACTCAAAGCCCTTTGTTACAGGTCGCATACGTCGATGATATACAAGCAGAAGAGTGATGTTCCCCTCTCAGATTATTTCATTTGAATAGTTTCCAGTGGCCTTTAGGGAAAAACTGCACCGTATTTAATTTAAGTGTTTAATTTGTCTCATAGCAATGCCCCCCCCTCCTCTCTTATTAACTGTCTCTGTGCTCCATAGTTTTTAAGCAAACAGGAGGAAATGATGCATTTGTTTCATTTGGGACCATCTTCAGCGGCGGATTTATACACATTGTACACTCTAGTCAGTTCTTACAGCAGCTGGACAGGTCAACTCAAGATTCTCATGTTCCTTTTGATGAAGGATCATGATACCCAGTGCGACTCTTTGGCTCCTTGATGTGTGTTAAGGATAGTGTTTGGACAAAAACTGAGGCCTTTGGGACGGATACGGTAAATTCTATATGTCAGGATTTTCACTGCACTGGCAATATTTGTTGGTAACATCAATTTGTTTGATTTTGGTCATTTTTGATGATTTGTTGGCAATAACACAAATATAGAATATTGTCAGCCCCACAGACAATTCTCAGACTTGGGAAATTCCAGTTTTTGATTGTGTAATTTTCTATCAAAGGGTATTACAATAGTATGTGGTCTGGGAAGCAGCGTCTATCTCCACTCTATTAGCAATGTTTGAGATGCTGCCAAAGGTTATATCTGTGTATAACCAGGCAAATGTTGTCATTTGATTTGCATCGGTCACACCAATGAAACTGTGTGGGAGAAGGCTAAAAGTAGATTCGGAAAATTTAAGAATCAGCCGGCTGCACTAAAAATACAGCCCCGGTAATAGTAAAAAGACGAAGCAGGTTAATGTTAATTTTCCTACAGCAGAAAGGGTTGAAAGGGAAGGCTCTGCAAAAACAAAAACAAAACCATCCACACTCCCACATCTCTCCCACCACCTCCCTCCTCCCACTTACCCTCCACCCCCACCTCCTACTTTTACAATGCCCTGCTTCCTAATAAACTTTTGTGGTGTTTGGAATCCATTAGGAGCAATATCCCACTTCTCAAAACATCCTGGCTCATTCTGAGGGAGTGGAGCAAGGAGGCAGGGAGCCACGGGAGGGGAGGGCCTCAAATTTCCATTTCTATTGAAGGCAGACTGAGGGGATTTGATCAGGGAGAGCGGGGCTGTGGGACTGGCGGGCCACGGACCATACAGTCAGATAGGAAAGAGAGGGAATGTCATAGAAGATGATCTCTGGGGGAAACACACTGCTAGCAACAAATGTTCTTTGGAAACAAGCTTTCTACTAACATGGCAGTTTTTTGTTTTTTTTTTAGCAAATTTATCATCATTTAGTCATTGCAGTTTGTTTTTCCACAATACACCGAGATGTTGCTAAATTAGAAACAAACTGAGTAATTGAACCACAAATTGTAAATTATAAATGATGAATTATAAATTTGCCTGAAACACACTGAAATGTCTCTAAATAAGAAACTAACTATAGGAAAAACTAATAAATGTCATAAAATACATGGATTAGAAGAGTATCATAAGAAGAAAGGTTCTTTGGAAAGCTATATTGTCCAATCGCATTGTTTTTCAGGAAAAGTATTCTAGAGTCATTTAAATTAGATGCTTCAGTGTATTTTAGCTCACAGACAGGACTGAACTGTTTTACTGACTAGCTTGTTTTACTCTCAGACGCTTGGATCACACAACACCAAACTGTGAGAAGTCTTTTGGAGTTAAAAACCGAAGATCAAACTAACGGGAGCCACATGGAACAATGAAATGCTCCTCAAATAAAACAAATGAACCGTGTAGGTGTTGAACCAGTCCTTCAGTTAGTGGTCATAAATCTGTTTCGCACCAGTTAGCAGAGGAACTTTTGTTTTTCAAGTGTAGAGGTTGTTGTGCTTCTCGGTAAAGGACAATAAAAAAAGTGTCTGATTTCTTTCCTCAGAAAGAACTTTTATTTCTGCTCTTCCCTTCCACCTTTAAATTGACAGATATTGTGTAGTATTGTCCTAGGCAGCTCCTGCTCACACTTATTCCCACAATATCTGTTCTAGTGAGTGTTATCAAGCTCTGCACAAATCTTTAATCCAATGCAGCTAGCAGGCACTTGAGTGTCGCAACAATTGTTCCCACTGTGTGAAAGCAAGCCACTATCTGCAAGACAAATGTGTGGCAGAGTGCCAGTGTTGGGAGGTACAGGAGCGCGGGCCCTGAGATTACAAACAGAGCAGGAGTAAACAGCTTCTTTGGATAAATAACACTGACGGGCAATTTTAACAATAGTTCTTTCCTGACAGGGAGCGACAACAAAGCGCCTTCCTGTATGCGCACCCCCTTGCATGCGCCTTCACTTCCTGTGGATGCTCAGACATGTGGCTCTTTGCAGAAGCATCGGCGCTGACTGACCCCGCAGACCAGCAGCCTCTGACCCAGACAACTGCTCTCTCGCACACACAGCGAGGGCGGAAGAAGCATTCAGCTCCTTCACTTAAGTGAAAGTAGAGGTATAGTCATGTGCGAATACTCCGTCTGCTCATCATTGGGTTTTGTTTGTTCAGGGCTGCCTGGAACTCAAACTCATCCATTCTGGCTTACAAAGCAACTGTTGGTGTTTTGCCACCTTATTGATGCAATTAAACCATCCCAAATATAGCTGAGAACCACAAATATACCTACAGGTCATTCTACACTCCTTGAAACAGTGTATTGACTGCTGTCATTTTATCAGTTTTACATTATCCTTCTCATCTTATCTATTTGAAACCTTTAATATCTTTGTATTTGTATATTTGTATTTGTATTTGATTGTCAATGTTTTTGTAACCTTTTCCGGGACACTCCATTGTTTTTTCCTGGGAAAATAAACATTTCAATATCTTGCAGTCAAAATCCTTCTTCAGGAGGAAAAAAAAACCCCATCACCTTTAAAGGTGCTATTTATAAGTATTTGCAATTGCCACATAGCCAACGTAAGCACTAACAGCTGTTTAATAACCAGTCAAGAAAAAAATGTTGCTAGTTCATCATTAATCTTCATTCCTTTACTTGCAAAGAGCTGACTTCAGCGGTGGAAAGAAACAGCAATGTTAAGCCTTGTTTTGCTTCTATTTCTATCACTTATTTTCTTCTGCGGAGGTTAGCATGCTAACCAGCTAGCCGCGAGGTAATACTACTTTTCTGCTAGTGGTCGCTGTAAAGTCCGGTCTGCCCTCAGTCCAACATGAGGTGGATGAAGAAGTAGCGCTATGTTCTGACCTCTTGTCTTGTAAATGCAACGATAGCTGAAGCTCTTGGTAAGTAAACTGTTAATGCCAACACCGACGATGTAGTGACGTCAGAAAACGTACATATAGCACCTTTAAAGTACCAAAAGTAAAAGTACTTGTTCTGTAGACGAACAGCAGGGGAAACCCAAAGGCTGATATATTATTAACATCTCAACCCTGTCTCCTAAAAATTAGGCTTATATAAATAGTTTCCCTAATAACATGATGGTGATCATAATCACTGGATTATGTTCTCAGGCAACGTTTTGGAAGCAAATAAACAGCTACATTTATGTACACTTCGGCAAATGGTGGTCATCCAAAAACCAGAGACTGGGATTCGCATCCACAGTCCTGTCTTTAGTATAGTTTGATTAGGCAAGAAAATCACTTTGGTTAAGGTTAGGGAAAGATTGTGGGTTGTTTTTTTTTTAATGTTAATATACTTGTTGAAAGTTTCTGTTAAGTTTTTCGGTATTAAACCAGACCACGATCTTTCCCTGACCCTTAAACGACTGCCAATGTCGAAACAGAACCATAAAACGGTTTAATAATGCTGTAGTCACTACAAGCGGATATTGCAAGATTAGATATTTTGGCAGAAAGCAAATAAGTTGCCTTTGAACATTTAACTGAAAAGTTCAACATTTTGTGACTTGACAGATTAGCTCCCTCATTATGTTTGTAGAAAATGAAATTGTCTTGGCATTATAGTTGTATATGAACTCATTTCAGAGAGACAGGGTTATATTTCATATGACATTGATAGATTTTTGAAACTAATGAGTTAGTGTTCAATTAGCATTTTACTGTTGTAGCAAGTTAAACTTTAACTATTGTATATAAAGTTTGGTAGGGCAGTCCACTGGTTCCCATCCTAGGGGTCCGGCCTGATTAATTGGAGGGTTTGTAAAATGCTTAATGGGGTAGGACAGAAGAAAAATCAAACTTCTGCCAAACAAATGTGTTTTCATTTTTGGGATTTTTCTCAAATCTTTGCTTTTTTGTATAATAATGAATAATTTTATTTCTTGGGGTCTCAAACGGTTATCTAAATAACAAAATTTGGAAAGGTTAAAAGGGGAGAACGCCTCGAAAGATCTGAAAGATTCCGTTTTGGAAGCCAAAAAGATAATGAACCACTGGTTAAATCATTAACAATGTATTGCACTTAATGAGCTTCCCACATGTTTTTAATATAAAATCTTAATTAACTGCTCCTTTCAGATAAATGGAGTGGAGTAGAAGTCTCATGGAGCCTAAAATGGAAATACTCAAGTAAAGTACCTCAAAGTTGTTCTTACGTACAGTAATTGAGTAAACAAAGTTAGTTTCTTTTCAACTCTGGAAACCACACACACAGACACACACTGTCCCATAAGACATCTTTATCATCTGAAACCGTTCTCTTTCCCACTCCCACTCCTTACTCAGCTTCTTCAAAACAGCGTAAACATCTCAAGGGGCAACCAACTATCTAGAGAAAAAATTACTGCTCGAACTGGGTAAGTGATTCATTATGTCTCTCTTTTATAAGTTCTGGCAACACATGCTCAGCCAAGGAAAAAGCATATTTCTGGATGGCACATCTCTTCAGACAGCAGAAGGCCTGTTTCCTTCTAAATCATGACTATAAATGACGTTTGTGTGCTCCATGCTTTTATGATTTGAGCCGAGGAGGGGGCTGAGGATCATAAAAAGAAAAAGAGAAAAGGAGAACACAGGGCTTGTGGGTAATTACGGCACAGAGTGGTGGGAGAGGGAGCGTTTGGGAAAGACTCGGGCCAGATGTGTGAGGAATGTTCTGGCTGCTGCAGCGTGCAGAGAGGTGGGTGGATGGATGGTGGGTGGAGGGGAGTGAAAACCAGTCGAATTACACAGCCTGCAGATCGTTAAAGAGCTGTCAAGCCTCCAGCGCTCTACTGTGTATTTCACATCATCTCACTGAGCAGCCACAGCCTCACCTTTCTGCCTGACAGCAGTGGAAAATAAGTACATTTACTCTAGTAGTCCACTTAAGCACAAGTTTGAGGTACTTGTACTTTACCTAAGTATTTCTTTTTTATTCCAGTTTAGACTTTACTTCATTTTAGCATCACTAGGGGCACGGCTCTATGGATAGCAATATCACTCTGCCGGTGAGTCCACCACTTTGTCCAAGTAAAAATATATCGTTAACGTCTATTGGTTGGATTGCCAAACAAAATCATGGTTCCCAGAAGATGAACACTCTTCCTCTGGCGCCACAGCAGGTTGAACCTTCTCAACTGTTATACATCAGTGCATTAGCATTGCGTGCCTGCTGACCTTCCTTCTCTGAAATGAGTTCATATACAGCTATAATGCCAAGCCAATTTCAACGCAGCCTCATAGAGTCGCCACCATAGTTGAAGACTCTTAGTCTTGTTAATCCGCAGCATTCATGTAACAGGTGTCATCACTAGAGACTTTTCTTCTTAAGAGTTTACATTAAAAAGATTATGAGAAGCTCAGAAAACACAATACAGTGTTAAAGATTGAAACACCGGTTCCCAAACTCTTTGGCTTGTGGACTCTGGTTTGGGACCCCTTGCCATATTTTAGAGGTCTGTATGGTATTAGCAGGGAATTTCCCCCTCTAAACGTCTCAAATTGTTTGATTTAAACAAATGATGGAGGCCAAAAGAGGTAAGATTATCCAATAATTCCCAAAAAAGCAAAAATTATTGAAAAGTCCAAAAAAAAAACAACAGAGTAAAAACTTGTGAAGCAGAACTTATAAAGTGGGTAAACTGGCTATATTAATGCATCAGCATTAACAATCTGATAATGTCATAAGTGAGACTATATCATTCCCACAGCACATTTTCCTGCATAAAAAAGTACTTTTACTTTTGACGCTTAAAGTACATTTTGCTGATACTACATCTCTGGACTTCTCTTTAAGTTGATGGTTTGGTTACTTTGACTTAAGTAATTGATCTGAATACTTCCTCCACCACTGCACACAGCTGCCCCACCACAGCCAGTCAATTTGGAGCCACAAGAAACTGGGTATTATACTCGTCCAGGCTACCCACAATGCACCTGGAGAGCTCAACCTGCGTCACAGGCAGATAGTTTCTGAAAAAAGAAAGAAAAAAAAAAAAGAAAATAAAAAACATGCCCTCCATCTGCTTCTCATCACTCCCATCCATCTCCTCTTCCACCCCCTCACCCCCTGTCATACAGACTCCTTCTCCCTCTCTCTGTTTCATGCTCTGCCACACTAACTCATCCAGCCTTCCAACACCACAACCTCTGGGGCTGTGGCATGGATAAATAGGCCACAACAGCTGGGTCTGACTCCTGACCGGGACCACCCCTCCAGACCTGACCAACAACACTCCATTTTCCTCACAACCACGACGACCAACACCACCACCACCACCACCACCACCACTACTCCCACCTCTATGAGTCCACATGTTTTAAAGACAGAACTGAGAGAAGTTTCCCCATTACTGGCTTTATTTACATAATGATTTATTTGGGTGTGTATAGTTTTTTTATTCATTGAAATTCATTACCTGAGCATTTGATAAATGAGTGTGCTTAGGCTGAGCTCGTAAACGGTTTGTTTACAGTTGCAGACTTTGTAGTAGAAAAAAAAAAGAAAAAAGGGTCACCGTTTTGAGTTATGACAACTCTACAAAAATATATTTTCCATGTTCCTAGTTCAGGGTTGTACACAAATATACCCAAAACGTACATGGTTCAAATAAAGTCCTGATTGCGCCTTTAAGTTGAGAGCGCGTTGTTTGTTCAGCTGCTGAGGACCTTGGAGAGAAACCCGGGGAGGCCATGGAGAATTCATACCATCCATTCATCACAGGGGAGAGGGATGGAAGAGGAGGGAGGAGGGTAAAGAAAGAGCGAGGAAATGAAGAGACAAGAGTGTATGTTTTTTTTCTGCTCTGCTGAGTAAGGAAAGGTAAGCTCAGCTTTCTGACAGCTGGGCTGCGAAACCTCTGCTCCACTGACTGGCTGCTCATGCCTCATTCTCATGACAGTCTTGTACTAGTCACCGTACATTTCTAGCCGTCTGGTTAAAAGCAGTTGTAGACTCTCTGTTGCAATCGCAATGCAATTTTAGTTTTTTTTTTTTTTAGGAGACTATTCAGCGCGGTTTACATTATAGGGTCGATGACAAATTGGTTTCAACATATAAAAGTTGAACAACATTTTGGGAAATGCACTGATTCTCTTTCTTCCAGAGAGTTGAATTAGAAGACAAATACCACTCTCATGTTGGTGTGTAGAGTGCACACCTGGAAGGGGAAAGTGATTAGCTTAGCTTAGCACAGTTACTGAGAGCAGGGGGAAACAGCTAGCCTGATTTAGCCCAAAGTTAAAAAAAATAAATAAATAAATGCACACCAACAGCTTTAAAACCTATCCTAAAAAATTACATCTAATATAGTTAATCTATATGTACACAATAATTACCAAAAACCAACATTTTGTGGTTTTAGGAGGGGTTACATGCTAGAGGGACTTTGGGTGCGGTAACTTCCTGCAGTCTTGTTTTTACAGGGAGGTTGCCAGGAAACAAGTGCATAGCCAGAGCCACTCTCATAATTGCCCCCCAGCTCTGTTTCCATACTTCAAGGAGCTCTGTGGATCTTTCTTGTAAAAAAAAAAAAAAAAAAAAAAAAAAGTTCTGCATACATTCCGTGTAACTAACCAAACACATTATGTGTATCCTTGAGGTCTAAGGAATGTGTTGAATGCATTTCCTTATGTATTTCCATGAAACATTTGCAAAGCTGAATTTGGGAAAAATTGACGACTGCATTGTTTAGGTCTTTGATTAATTGCTAGCAGCCTTCTCCTTCCCTTCCTTTCTTGGCACATCTGTAGATCTTTGGCACAGGGTGAAGCCGTTGGCTGGACACTCGATAGAGCTACTGGTGGACAAAAATTCCATGTGTTATCAACATTGTCCCCGGTCCAAAGATATGAGTGGTAACAATCTTCTCATTCGATTCTAAGAAAGAAACAAAAAAGTATTTCCCATAATGTCGAATTACTGTTTTGAATTAAAACAATGTTGCCTAATTCTGAGAACGCACGTTGCTATCTGTTCTTGTTTTGAGACAGTCTATTTTAGTTCTTGGTTGTAATTGAAGACACACTTACATTTTCCCGTTTTCTTCAAATTCTCACAATCGAGAAGTTGGAACCAGCAAATATTTGGCTTCTCTACTTGATGAATAACTTCATCACTAAAACTGTCTAGTTTGCAATCATTATTGGATTAATTAGTTAATAGATTAACTGACTAACCTTTTCATGGCTAATTCAAGTTTATGTATAAAAGAAAACATCCTCAGCCGCCTCTTGACAGATTGCACCAGAACTGACAGGACACAGAAACTCATGAGGCCTGAGTAACGTCTGGTTATGGAGTCATACTAATGTGAGGACAAACATGAACCATCTGGGTACTTGTGGAAACATTCAGTGTTCTTTACAGTGTCTTCATATAGCCGTTATCACTGCACAGAAGTAATAGTATGTTATGGTGTGTTGAAAACAGAACCTGAAAGATACGCACGGTTGCTATAGGGCTAACAAAAATATAGAGTCAACTAAAAATTCACACAAATGACTAAAACCCTGGTGGTGTGTGCTTGTTTAACCTCAACTGACTGTATCCTCACTGTCATCGTGATTCAAACCGAGTTGCATCTCCACTCTGCTCCCACTTCCCCAGTCATGTCCGAGGCCACGCCAGGGCCTTGCTTCATCCTGTTGTTACTCACTCCAGTTGCACCAGTGCTGCTACACAACTGTCTCATCAGCACTTCTCACTTCCCCAAAATCTCTGGGGCCCGATGACCGTGGCTGGATGGCTGACTTCAGATCAGGAGGAACATACACTGCGGTCAAGGAATAATCTCAACCACGTGAACCACGCTGTGCCTCGAACAGCTGTGAGCCCTGCTGATTCAACAGAACACTAACTCTGCGGAGAGATTTTTAAAAATTTTTTTTTAACCATTTGACCATGTTTTGAGTAAAATATTTTGACATAATCACATTTGCTATCATACCAGCGCCTGTCGGAGCCGGGCTGAGCCCGGGGCCCGGGCCCGGGCGAAGGAACTGGGACAGGAAAAATAAGGAAAGGGCGGGAAAAAGAACCGCACGGTGAGGTTGTTTTGAGAGCCCCAATCGTTTATTACCCTCAATTTTCAGGGGCTGAAATTTCAGCCTCGCTGTGAGGAGAAACTCGAAACGGCGGTCCAGCTGTCCACAGCCTGCCAGAGTCGAGAAAACCTCCACCGCACACGCTCTCCCAGACCCACGCTCCCACCCTTTCCCTCCCGTTTCGTCTCTCCACGCCAGGTAATCAATGGGAGTCGCACACCCAAACATAACATGGCTGTGAGAGGGATTGCGAAGAGCCGCCGTTACATGTAGGCCCTACAAACAAATCTGTGACTTGGCCCTGTTGACCATGTTCCCAGTTGTATGTTTTGTGTTTGTTTGCTTTTCACTCTATAGCTAGAAAACACAGAGCAAACGCTTTTAAACACTACTTTCGTGTAGGCCTTTCCTACTACAGGAACTTAACGACTTGTTGCTCAAGGTGCAGTCATTGTCACGGTTTCTGTTTTCTGCTGACGTATATCTCAACTGTTTTGGTTTGCACTACACAGGGTGGAACATTACGGATTCTCACAAGTTCACATGATGAGAAGCTCTGGGTTTACGGGTCATTTGTCAGGGAAGGGTCTGTAACTGAGCACTGGGAAGCTGTTTAGGTGTCAATCGTGATCTACCAGCCCAGGAACATCTACCACAGAGGAAAGAAAGGCCGCTCTGACAGCACAGTGACTCATCATCGAAGCCTCTGTCACACGCTGGGAATTAGTGTAACCTTGAGCACTGGATGATGAGGAGGTGTCTAATCGGCTGGTCTTATCGGTCTCTTCTGGCAGCCAGTCTCAATCTGGGACGCTTATCAACAGGCCTTCTCAAGCAGAAATTCTGTGTCACCGATGCAACGTGGTGTCATGGTAGAGTAGATCGAATCAGCACCTTCCTCCCTTTTTTTTTTTAATCCATTTATCTTCCAGAAAAAGTTACTTAAAACAACACCTGCTTGCAATTTAGTCATGATTTAGTCATACAGATGGTGTTTTGGTCCAGTTGAGAACAGCCTGTACTTT
The DNA here is from genome assembly GCA_016859345.1 of Istiophorus platypterus. NCBI lineage: Eukaryota > Metazoa > Chordata > Actinopteri > Istiophoriformes > Istiophoridae > Istiophorus > Istiophorus platypterus. The sequence goes on from CM029120.1 coordinate 7,271,983, forward strand.
CCTTCAAAACTAAACATTACAGAGGTACAGGGCACATGTGCAACTTGTTGAGTTTAAATCTGCATTTGGTGATTTTTTTGAGCCACTTAGTGGCAGCACAGCAACTTGTGAACTTAAAATTGACATATCATTAGTTTAAAAAGTTGCCTATCTAGGCAACCAGGGGGCAGGGAGCAATATTTATCAATTATATGGATGAATTTAAGGGCAATATTCAATCTCCTTTTGGCTCCATTTTTTTTTCCTGAGGGAAACATCTGGCTCTTTAGCTTACGTTAGCAGTTAACATCTGGCTCTTTAGATTGGTGCTGGGCAGGTAGTGTACAGTTGGTTTATCACTGTACGGGGGAACAGTGATGGTTTATCACTGCACCCCCCCCCCCAAGCAGAGCCTGAGATAAGTCACGTACGACTAAATGCTAATGCGAGAGGAGGCAGGTGAGGTGGAGGGAATTTAATTTCGAGACTGCCGAGCTCAGCGTTTTTTTGAATGCGGACCACCTGTTGTGGGAGATGATTGGAGGTGATTGGAGGGTGTATGGAACATGTTACTATAAAATGACCTCAAAAGCCTCCCCAAAACTGCCGTGAGGCTCCCTCTGCAGTGATTCACTGGCAAAACACAGAGCAGAATTAGACTGCTGGCTGATGTAAACATGGATTTAAGCAAATGGTAGTTTGAAAACATTCAAAAAAACGCTTTGGAAGGAGGAAGGAAATGTATTCAAAAGCTCTGTCGGGCCTCTAGGATACAAAATTTAGAGTAGAAACATCCACTCAGCATCCATTTTTATTAGGTATACCTCCACAGTCTAATGTAATCCAATACAACCTTACTGCAATTAAGTTTACGTTTATGATGCCTATTATGTTCAGTTTTTGTTGGCACTGTCATACAGGTGTTAATTCCATTATATGGTTTTGCATTGAAGTCATACAGTAGTTAATGACAGTGTTGTACTGGATTGTATTATATTCAGAGGTGTTTTTAATATCCTTCCCCCTCAAACATGTAGACACGACAAAAAACTTGAAATACATCTCAATATAACAGTCCTGTACTACAAAACCTCTAACTACGATATTAATAAGAAACGTATGATTGAGCTTAGACATTTCCGACATTGTCACCAAAAGCAACAGAGCCTCATAAAGATAAATGTTAAATAACCTCAAAAACATAATCACATTGATATAACCAAAAAAATTGTGCTATTTCCTCTGAATTCATTCCATTACAATGACATTTTTGATTTGACATCAAGTAGCCGATAACTCCTAATGAGTTTGGTAAAAGAGCCAACCTGCTGCTTATTTTATGTACCGCAAAATATGTCACTGCAAACGTGTTGTTCAGCTCTAGAGGGCAAGTCGCTTGGGTTCTGTTGTTTGGGAAGTTGGTTACATTGGCAGTTAATGATCAACAAGTGCCAGAGCTGAGCGAGAGGGTACAGGAGGAGGAGGAACACGGATCATGGGCCAGCAGATGTTTCAGCTTTTGGGTTTTGGCTAGAAAAGGGCAATTAAGAGCTGCTCTTAATGAGGCTGGCAGCCACCCCGTAAACTGTCTGGTTCAGTGAAAGAGTTGCTCATTAGACGGAGCTGCCCAGGAAAAAAAAAAAAAAAAAGCCCCCCCGTTCCCACCATCGCCTCCATCCCTAACTGTAGCAGGAAGTGATGGATCTGACATTTGAAAAAAAATAAAAAATGATGCCAGCACCGGACAGAGTTACTTTATGTTATGCCTGGGCTTGCCGACATTGGGTCTTGTGTGTGTGTGTGCATGTCTGTGTGTGTTTGTGCGTGTCCGCGTGTGTTTGTGCATGTGTTTGTGTGTGTGTGTGTACATGTTTGAATGTGTTTCCTTGTGCGTCGACATGTTTGTTGTGCGCCAGGCCAAGTGTGGTAATGATGCACATTTTCCATGAGGTAGCTAGCTGTTTACCTCCAGCTTTAAAGCTCAGAGCAGCCAACTGAACATTACTGGTGAGACTGGCAACATTAAAATATCAAATGACCAAAAATAGATCCCGCTGTGATCCATAGCTCTTGTTTTCCTGCCCGACGATTTCTGTGCATCATAAATTTCTAATTTAACTAACAAAGAACAAGAAGGGGAACAGAGACTCGTCAGACTTCACTCACAGCAGAGTCGCTGGTTACAGCCGTCAGACACAAATACAAACACTGACTTTCTTACTTCTGAAGGTGCACTCACTTGATCTCTGGTCACTCACACGCTTCCAAATCAAGCGCAACGACTTCAGTGGTGGAAAGTACATGTACTGAGGGACCATACTTAATATTTTTAATTTCTACTGCTATTTTTGATTCATACTACATTAAACTGCAGAGGGAAATATCGTAATTTTTACTCCTCTAGACTTATTTTTCCCTAGTTAGTTTACCATTTAAGATTCTGCATACAAATCACATGAAGAGCTCGTAAAATATAACATATTGTTAGAGATTAAACTACCCAACAGTGTAGAGGTGAAACAATTAGTTGATTTATCCCTAATTCAATCTACAGAAAATTTAAACTTGTTGATGAATTGTTTAATTTTTCATGTAAAAATGCTGAACATTTCATGGTTCCAGCTTCTCCAATTGACGCTAAAAATGACAGTAATCTGAATAACTTTGTGGTTTTGTCAATCAAGAGGCCATTATCCTCCGTCAGAGGTGCTTGACGAATGGTTGAACAGCTTCGTTAATCTCCTTCCCTTGCACCTTTTCGGTGTCGGAAACCAGCAATCCGACGTCCGCGCCCACTTCACACGATGAGTGGCCAGCTGTGACGAGGTGCCAAAGGAGCCAGGGTTTAGATTTCTCTCCAACCTAGGGCAACACTATGAATGCCTTCCTGGAGAGACGCTGAAAAGGTACGTCGTTATCCCCAATTCATTGATGACACAGCCCCTCCCCCGCCAGCTGGCTTTTCACTCAATGGTTGAGCGAGGCCCTTCAGTTCAGGTGACAAGGCAATCAGTTTATTAATTGATGAAATAATCAGCATAAAGATGAGATGATGTTGATTTGTACAATGTGGTATTAGCACTTTTACTTTAGTAAAGGAGCAGGATATTCTGTCCATCACTGAAGGATGCTCCACTCTCACGCTACCCGGTGTGGCCTGTCCTCGGACCTGTCTGGCATCAGGAGCTCTTGGCACAATGCTCCCTATTGAGGCCTCACAAAAACTAGGTCATTGGCAAAACTCTCACTGGACACGCGCGGTTGAAAGAAAATAAACGTGGAGATGAATGGAGCTCGACTGGAGGCGGACGAGCTTCCTGCGAGGGCCTCAGAGGGATGCAGAGAGAGGGGTTAAGAAAACCCATAGTTGTGATAATGTATCTATGTTTTTATCTTTTTGCTAAAGCTATGGAGATAATCATCCTTCTGATATCAAAGTCTTTCTTTCATCATTCCATATTTTGCGTTTGTCCAAGTTTCCTCTTGGTGGGTTCAATAATATTTATCTCATCTTATAAAACATGCAGGAATTCCACGTCCTATCTCTCTTGCACCCTCCCCCTCCCCACTTTATCTCTATAGTCCTTGCAAGCAGGTCCTGGATAAGGTCTGATAGCAATTAAACTTCAGAGGACTTTATAAACAAGTCAGTCACAATACATATGACCTATTGTTCGCTTCACGCTGAAGCCTAAAAGAGTTTGCTGCACACATGTTGTTGTCATCATCACTTAGACAGGACTTCTAGATATATCTGGTGGGAACCAGCCGCACAGGAAGTCAGAAGAAAAACGCTCAGATGAGAGACAGGAAATCAGGTGACCATTGAGTCTTAATGGGTTTTATTTCTCACAGACTTACAGTAGAAACAGATTCTGGCTTGAGAATACTTCATTAGTGCCAAACAAAACGGCACAAAAATGCTTGCGCTCACACCTGAAAGAGCCATATTTCTCTCAGTGAAAAATGCTCAAGTTCTCAGTCAACAGCACATGGAGTTATGGAATCGATCCCTGCCCCCACGTCCTCCCTTCACCATGAGCCTGAAGCGTATGTCTGCCAGATGTCCAAAAGCAAAGAGGGGAGGGGTATGAAAGGGCTGAAGACCGCCAGAGGTGTCTTATATCGGAGGAATTATTATCCTAACGATATAACATAACACATGCCGTCAGTCCCTCCAGGAGTAACAACCCCTGATCTATATTAGAGCCATATCCCTTTCATTTAGCTGACCTTTTGAAAACACAGGAGGAGGAAGAAGACGACAAGGATTTTCCCTTTTTCTAGCTAGGGACTAATCCACCTTAAGTGTGTACCAGAAAGTAGAAAGTCAAATACCTATCATATCTTTCCATATACGAAGTAGTATTTTCACCTAGATAGAGAAATGAGAAACGAGAAGTGAGTACCGAGAATGAACTAAAGCATTTGTATCAAAGTTGCATGTCATATAAAAGGTTTAATCCTCGCTCAGCCAATCACAGTACATGGTGCAGGAAAAACAACATCTATGGGTCTGTGTGTTAATGGCATCCTCACACTCAGCCTCGGACTTGTAGGTAACATAACACGGTGTCACAGTACAACTTACGTCTTTCAACTCACCCGGGAGGGAAAGTTAAGATTAGCAAGTGGCCAATAAAGGCCAGCGGTGCAGCAAAGGCAAAAAGAAGAGAAATTGTTGGAGAAGCATTAAAGTAAAAGTATGAGCCCTGCTGAGTCAAATAGCACAAGAATGAAGTCAACAAACAAGCTAAGGGAGTGAGAAAGAAGTGGGAAGTATGTAAGTTTCTGTCACTTAAAGAGGGGGAGATGCTGCATAAAGGCGAGAACCACATTATCTGTATTTCTGTACCTGTTACAAGCATGCAGTTGTACTCTGTGTGTGTGTGTGTGTGTGTGTGTGTGTGTGTGTGTGTGTGTGTGTGTGTGTGTGTGTGTGTGTGTTAATGGAAACCTTACTCTCTGCCTCATTTGCTCTTGTAGATGATAACATAACACTGTGGGCTGTTAGACCAAAACAGAGAGCTGAGAGATGCTGAAGTACTCCATGGAGCTGAGGGGAACTGCAGTCAGGTGTTAACTGTGAAAGAAGGAAAAGCGAAAGCAAAGTTTAGCAAAAACTTCTAAACTGTGGATATTGTGGTTTTGTCTTATCTGAGTGAAACTGGAACAACCAGGAAAACAAAAATAAACTTCCCCTTTGCAACACAAAACAAAATGATCTTTCCCAGACACAGGACTCACAGTGAAAGTTTACTTGTGGCAGCCAAATGTTGCTCTTAGGTCAAAGCCCCGAACTTGTGATTTCAATCAGGGATTTGTCTGATAATCGACCAATATATTAATATGTTTGGGAAAGCGGAAAGGCCCAGATGCCTGGAATCTGCTCATGAGCTTCTGTAAGTTCTTGTAAACGACATATATATGTAGGAAAACTTGATCCAGCGACTCGACTGGAACTGTACCATGTAGCACAAATGTATACAGACCCTGCTAGATGGATATCTACCCCTCAGCCCCTTGAGCATTTCAGTGAAAAGACGAGGAGGAGGGTAGACAGTACCTGACATTTACTTAGTACCGCAGGATAGACAGACCATTGTCTTTGCTGAAATGAGAAACTCTGCCACAGAAGGGCGAACGAGGGAGAAAGAGGGTGGTGTCAGACAACCTGATATCAATCTAATGAAATAATAGCAAGCGCTCTGATGTGGATATCTGGGATATCTAGACTTTATACCCCATTGTCGAAATCTCTCTCGACCTTGGGAAGGATACAGACACAAAGAGGGTGAACTCCTGTACACACATTAACTTTCACTGCCTCTAAAACAGATGACACATGTCAGAAAAAAAAACAACAACAACAAAAAAAAATCCCCTGAAACTTAAAGTTCTACAGGTTAGACCACAGGAGGAGATTTGAAAGGTCTGATTTAGATGGCAATGGTCAACCTAACAGCGTGACTGGCATTCTGCCGAGGAGGTTGGGTTTTTTTTTTTTCTTATTGTCTGTTGGTAACTAATAAAGAGGTAAACAGCCAGTGAGAGGTGATGAGAGAGAGACAAACACCACATATGGCAGGCAGAGACAAACATATAAGGTAAAGCCAAGCCAACAGCACAAGCTGTCTCCCGATCCATCCCCGCAGTGTCAACAGCCTGGATTACTTTCCCGCGTCCGTGCAGTTGGCCAGACCAAGAGGCTTCCATAAAAACAGCATGAACCACTCGGCGTCCATCAGAGAAAAAAAAAAAAAAAAAAAGAGGAAGGGAAAGAAGAAGTCAAGAACTGCTGAAAGGAAGTGAGACTGAAGCCAACGAAACATCTGCTCTAGATCCTTTTTAGTAGAGACTGTCCCTTTCTCGCAGAGCGTTTTGTTTGTCCATGAGAGTCAGGAACACAGGCCAAACACACACACACACACACACACACAAACACACATGCCCGCACGCGCACTCACACACACACATAAAGAGATGCTCAGAGATGCGTGCACACAGAGGGAGAAGTTAATAAGTCAATAGGACACAGCTCCATATCTTATTGGGCCCTGTCTTAGTGGTCCGTCCGGGAGAATAATAAACGGGGCTGACACAAATCAATGTTATCTGTTCACTCATGAGGGTGGACGGAGCGAGCCAAAGAGCCAAAAAGAACAAAAGGACAAAAAAGGAGGAGAAAAAAGGAGGGAAGAGGAGAATGAAAAGCCCCCTTCTGACTCGCAGTGACCCACATACATTTGCCCAGCTTTTCTGGGGCTCGCTCTCTCTTGGCAACCGGCAGCCTCTGTGAAAGAATCCCAGCGTTCAGCCAAAGGCAAAGCCCATGTGAGCAGAGGGAGGGGAGGATGGCAGAGAGAGAGAGAGAGAGAGAGAGGGAGGGAGAGAGGGAGGGAGGTGTGGACGGGTGGACACCGGACCCCTCCTCCTCATCCTCCTCCTCCTCCTCCTCCCCCCAAAGGCCTGTTGCCCCTGACGACCGGCATTTAATGGATTCCTCCAGATCCAAGGGGACGAACACACACAGACCGCAGCAGTGGAAGAAGTATTCAGATCCTCTGCTTAAGTAAAAGTACCAGTCCAACAGGGTAAGAATACGCCGTAAGAACACAGCTATTCAAAATCACACCTGAGAGTACAGAAGCAAAATATACTAGTATCAAAAGTGAGAGTACTCATCTCACATGACCACTGCATAATACTATAAATACCATGGTAAGGCAACCGATGACTGGTTTCCTGTACTATAAAATAAATTTTAATTAATTTCCTTTGACTCATCTACTTAGGGGTTTATTATCTGTTTTTCTTTCATCTCTGTGACTTTTAATATGCATTTTAAATATTTTTGATTAATATTTTGTCCTCTTATCTACTTGCACCCTTGTAGTTTATTCCTTCTTTGTCAGAATTAGCCAAGTAAAGAACATTAAAAGCTTACTTAAGCACGGCACTTGAGTAAAAGTACTTTCTCTTCACCACTGACAGAGTCACTGAGCACGCTGCCAATGGCCAAAGGCTAGAACAGTAAAAATGTGATGACACAAAACCTCTGGTTTCATTATATAAAAACAGTCGTAGAGTACAATTTTTACACATCACCTTTATTCGATCAAAGTTCTGAAAAGAGTGAAAGGAGATGACATTGGAATTTTTCAGCACACTGGGTTTCTGGTATAGAGCAGCAGCTGCAAACAGGGAACACACAGAAAAGAGACCAGTAAAGGTTTTAATAGGCTGCTTGATTGTAGTGCTCGGACTCGAAGCGTAATGATGGATGAATGCGGAGCCTTCTAAGCGACAGTGACATAATCAGAGAGCTGTAGGTCAGCTAGTGACAACTGGGTGGCTGTGGCCGAGCCCGGAGAAAGGGCCCTTTCAGCTCCAACGCTCACGGACGCCGCTCCAAGTTCATTAGCAGTCAGTCCGGCTGCAGGGCCCGCTGCAGGCTTCTCCCGGCGACACGACACACACACATACACCGACATGTGTCAGAATGCAAAGACACACTGAACATCCCATAACAGGCAGCTTTTTCTTCCTTAAGTGAATCAGTTTTTGTTCCTGATGGTCCGAGGCTGTGATTTTTCTCCCCTTTTGCTCGCCTTTTAATGGCTCTGGCAAAGTTTTTTATCTATAAACAATAAAAGGTTGGGGCTAAAACACTTTTCTCTGGTTTGGCCCCTTCACTACTAATCATCTATACACTCTCCCCTCTTTTCCTGCCATTAAGCTGCGATGGAGCCAAACCCGCAGCCCAGCCAAAGAAACTGATAGTCGTGGAACCTATGCAGCTCTCCCCCCACCTTGGAATGCATTTCTGCTACGCTGCACTTTTCACCATCCACCCGGGAATGGATGCACCCCCCCCCCCCAAAAAAAAAAAAAAACACCACCCGCACCCACTCACCCACCCACAGACATAAACACACCACCACTTGCTTTTGAGCCAGTGCCCTCCAAACCTCGTCAGGCCTGTTTTACGTGCCCACACAAACTGACTGACACCCTGTGGTGGAAAGTAACTACGTACATTTACTCAAGTACATTAGTTAAGAATAATTTTGATGTACTTTCATTGAGTATTACCTTTTTAACCACTTAATACTTATACAATCGCTGGACTAAACTACCAAACTGTATATAAAGTAACTTGCTAAAGCAATTTTACCAGCTACAACAGAAAAACACTACTTACACCCTTCATGCATCAATATTAACAATCTAATAATGTCATATACAATATTATTTCACTAACAGGGATATTGTCTGCAGAATGAGTATTTTTATTTGTCATACTTTAAGTGATAATGACTTAAGTGGGATTTGCAAGAACTTTTACTTATAATGGCGTATTTTTACTTTCTTGTATTGGAAGTTGAGTACTTCTTCCACTAGTGCTGACACCAGATCTCAACGTCTAATAGTACACACATTTGACACACACTCACACTCACACACACACACACACACACACACACACGCACGCACGCACGCACGCACAGCCACACGCACACACACAAAATCAAAGAGCCACAAACACTCCCAACCCTCTCCTCATAAATGACCACAACTGAACAGAGATAAATTCCTCTCCCATCACACTCCTCAGCTTCCCTAAACCACAGTGCAGCGTTCATGGAAGAAAGACAGCTCTGGCCAGACATTTGTTCTGGCCCGTTCACTTCAACAGGGGATCTACTGTTTCAAAGTCAACATAATGTGAAGACCACTGTGCTTCACCTACAACCCACACTCGCTCCCACCATGGGCAGCATATCCTCTCTGGTGCATCTTTCACCCGTTCCCCAACCCCGAATCTTCATTTGATTTATCCCTCCCACATACTGTACGCAACTCACTTCTTCCACCCCGCCTCCGAAACACGCCAGGACCTCTCACCTCTCAGGAGTGGGCCCACAGCGCGTACAGTAATTCGGGGGGGGGGGGCGTTTGTGCCTAAAATAACTCAGCTGTGCGAGCTAACGGTCTACGCTTGCTTTGAGACAGAAAAATCCAGGAAAGCAGGGAGGGAAGGCTGAGTGGGATTAGAGAACACAAGGTGAGAAGAGGAAAAGCAAAGATAGATGGAAAAATAGATGAGAAGAGTGAAGGAAACATGGCATATAAGCAGAGTGTGACCTGCATCCTCACAGTGGAGCCCCCCCAGTTCCTGGGGGAAACTATTCTACTGCCCCCTGGTGGTATATATACAGTATAAACACACACACACACACACACACACACACACACACACACACACACACACACACACACACACACACACACAAACACACACACACACAAACACACACACACACACACACACACACACACACACACACAAACTCTTTCCCACACTACAGTAACACCGTGTGCCCTCCCGCACAGTTCATTCACTCTCTCTGTGATGACTAAAATTATACACCACAGTCATTCTGTAATTACATAGACCCTAATGTGTATACTTCACATAAAAAAAAAGCTCGCCCACGCTCAGGTTCGAGTTGGAGGAGCTTCAATGTCCCCGTGTGACGGCGAGTTTCCACAGCCTGCCATTCTAAACTCTTCACATGTACTCGCCTGCAGTGCAAAAGATTATTTCATAAAGACATCAAGTGGGTTATGACCTGGTTGTAGATGTAATGAATGTGGAGGCGAAGACAAAAATGACACCCAATCCACCTGAGACTGTTCCCCCACCCTGGGGCCCTGCCATTGAGCCATGGGTGTGTGTGTTTTACAGTCATCTGAGTGTGTGCGTTGGATGTAAATATGTGAGAAACGTGTAAAACTCCTAAACAAGTTGTAAAAGAAGTGTTTTTTGCTTTGTTTTAAATCAATTTCAAAACTTTTCCTAAAGATATTACTGACTTTTAATACATTCAGTATGCCTGCAAAAAAACAATGGTTTATAAATGGGAATGATTTGTATCACTCTATGTGTCACTTTATCTTATACCTGTGGCAGCACCCAGCATCGTTTTTTAATAGGTGGGAAGTTAGAAGATGTTTAATCAAACAAAACCCACAAGGCCGGGCCTGAACTATACTACATTTACTGGTGCAATAGTGCTAAGTATTAAACTCTAAGCAAACATGTACCTGTCCCCTACTGGTGTGGTTCAAGGGAAAACAACATAGGGTCAAGGGTCAAGTAAATTGTATGTACTGTGTCCCAAAGAACAAATCAGAAATTTGCCTGACAATCTGCATTGTACGCAACACCCTCCACCCTTAGGCCAATGATGTGGATAAGGAAAAACCCTGAAGAGTAAGAAACCTCAGAAGGAATAGTAGATGAGAGATCACTCCTACAGGACTAGGACTGGGATTTGATGGCCACTTTTATTTTGGATCCAGTTCCAATTTGGTAAATTGTGAACGTCAGTGGCAAACAAAGCCCTTATCAAGACTTTTATCATGTTCTCAGCCAAGTCTTTTTTTGTCTCACTCTCTCTGACACTTCAGGCATCGCCAAAGTGACGCTGTTGTTAACAATGAGCACGATGGACTGACTTAACTCTGCCAAAGTCAATGAAACAACTGCAAATTCAATATATGATCAGATGCTTAAGTTCCCCACCAACAATAAGGGATTTGAAAGGATTCAGATTCAGCAGGCGGATTTGGAACTGGATTCAGAATTGATGAGATGCTATCGAACCCCATCCCCTATCTGGGACTGTCAGACATGCAACAGACTTGGTGTGCACAGCACAAACCTGATATAACAAGCAGGAAATTTACAATACGGAAAATCTGAGTGAGAATATTCGGTAGAAATGTGGATCCGGGAGGAGTTCAAGAACCCTCCAGGTGCCCCCGAAACAGAAACTGGAGCTGAGCCACACAGCCTCCTCTCCACCACCAATAGAAAGTCCCAGATCCAGATAAGCTAAGGCTGAGCTCACCTTAGACTGATGAAATCTAAGCCAAAATGTATAAATGCAGAGCTGAGTCTTGATAAGCTGAGTCTAAGAAGTTTTAAAATGGCCAAGTACAAAGGATAAGCACCTGGCTTTAATCTGGCACCACCCTCAGGCCAGACTGTACATTTGCTGTCACATTAGCGGTAAGTATCTCACTTGGAAAACGGAAGTTATCTCACCCTTTCTCATCCATTTCACATTTTTCTCTGGTCTGTAATGACCTTGGCAGCCTCACAGGGCCCCCAGCGTGACAATATACTTTTTGACACAACCCACAAAACCCTGAAACATGGTGAGTGTGTGTGTTGGTGTCTCTGCTCATTTGCCTCTAAATGTGCAAGCGTGTCCATGTGCCAGAGCTGGCATACTAATAACTTCCAAAAATGAGTGTATGCATATGTTCGTGTGTTGCTCCATTGCTTTTCCTATGGGCCCATAGGCACTGTGGGCTCTTTTCCTCTGGGCCTGCAGTCGAGCAGGTTATGAGCTCTGGCTGCAGTAGGGGGAACATAATGGTCTCATTGACTCAATCACAAGCTCTGACCCACCAGCCTGCCAGCTTTGTGAGCAAGCTGCGGAGTGGGCATTATTGTAAAAAGCCTTTTAAAACCGCTATTAAGCCACATTAGGTGTGTGTTTGTGCGCGAGGTGCTGGGGGTTTGTGCAGGAGGGAGGTTGTTTTTACACCTTTTCTAAGAGAAAATGTTGGAAAGGATCTCGGATATTGTTGAGTATTTCACTTGTATAAAAACAAGACAAAGGAGCAAATTTTGCTGACAGACTTAATGGAAAAAGAAAACATGAATCACAGTTTTCGTGCCTCCTTTGCCTGTGTGGTTGCTTGCTGCTGATGTAACTCAGAAAAATGTAGAAGCCAGTGAAAAACACATTCCCTGCAACGTGGATCAGTGTTTTGGTTCTTTTGCTGCATGGTTACATGTTGGGTGTGTGTTTACATGTATGTGTCTACACACTGTCAGCCAAATATAATTTCAAACCAGTTTGTGTATCAAATATGTAATATCTGTTATTTGTTTGAGATCATTCGAATGATAGGTGTGGTTTGCGATAAATATAACGAAAGCAGGAAAGCTGATTAATTAAGTATCCTCAACTGTGATTTAAATGTAGCTGAAGTACCGCCGTCTAAATTCTTACGAGGGTGCACCACGCCCATCGTACATGGCCCTGCCACATCGAGCCAGGAGCAGAGAACTGGCTGGTTCTGGGCGAATGCTTTGCGTCACCTCATGTTTTCTGTTGAAGCTTGCAGTTGATCTCACCACAAAGACCAAAGCCGACAGTCAGCCGAAGGCCGATGCATGAGAGGAAATAACCGGTCAGAAGTCTGTGCTCTGAGCACACTGGTGGAATCAGGTGCACATTGGTACTGTCTCACTCTCTTTAATTTAGAAAGCAGCAACCATTAGGACCGTATCTGCACTGGCTGAAAAAATTAAGCCCTAAAATATTTTTTTTTCCAAAACAATTGAAGCACTCCGGTGTCTGATAAGCCTTCATAGCCATGGGTCTGTTACTCAGACTAGATTTCCTGGATTATATTTCATCATCTCGCCAGTGGGTGAAGCAAGAAGCCCCCCCCGCCAGTCCCGGCAGGGGTCTGAACACTCGCTGGCATGGCTTAATTAATTATTTGTGTTTCCACCATTAATCTGGCAAATGTCGCAGCGAAAGATAAGATGATAATATTAAAAACCACTGCGCTTGCACTTTTTTGGTGTCTGATAAGCCTTGAACAGATTAATTTGTATATTCTAATGTTTTATGCTTTGTTTTATATATTATCTATATTTTTTGCCTGTGTACTGTGTTTTACTCTATACTTTAGTATTTTTGTGAACCAAAAACAGTTTCCTAACTATCTTCTATTCTGAACTGTACTTCTCGGATACATATTTCACCAATAACACTGTGAAGCTCCTGTGAAGAAAACTGACTGCTTGGTCTGTCAGGGCACTGATACTTAAGAAAAACAATACATTTGTTTGCTAATAGTCCTCGTGTATGTGCCGCCAGTGTGTTAGTGAGTGTTTGCATGTCTGTGTTGCATTCTGAGGATGAACAGTAAGATAACCTGACACTCTTTACTGGACGATGCTTATTATGACTCAAACGCACAGCCAAGACAAAACAACAGTGAAACAGACAAAGCTCAGGAGTCTCATAGACTTTCCCTGTGAATTCTAGGTAAATGACTTGTGACTCATGTCATCACACCCATATTCACACACATAAAGCTATGAATGTGTCTAGTAGTTAACGTGAGTGAGATAATACTCTCATTTATTGTTCTTCCTAGAACTGCCCTTGCGATGTTTGGCAGGAGAGCTTGCCAAAGTGGATGTTAGTTGACAAACAACTCTTACTGCGTAATGTGTGACAACCTTTTTTTTGTGTGTCTTGACAACACATAAAGAAATGAAAAAGAGCATTAAAATGATAAAGGTATATTAAATCTCAAGATATATACATGCATGTAAATCAAATACAGCTTATTACGATTTCAATTTGAGATGCTTCAGATGACTAATCTGGGAGTGTATGCTGATATTTTTTTATATATTGATTCTGAGTTAAAGACACTGTGATTGCCAATTCAAGTAGGTCCTGCATTTTATTGGGTATAAAGGTTATTTATATTACTTTATTAAGAACAACGTCCAGGTTTCCTGTTTTATTTTTTTGTAGCAGGGCATTGCTTTGCCTTTTTGGCTGTTTAGCTCAAATCAAAAGTGTTAGAAAAGTTCAAATTTGGCCTCCGTTAGAGGCTACCAAAAATGTCACAAGTCCTCCTCTAACAAAAGTGAACGTCTGCACAAAATTTAATGGCGATCCATCCAGCACTGGTCGAGATATTAACATTTGGGGCCACGCCTCTACTGTGGCTAAAGATGCCAAAAAACAGTTGCTTCTAGCTTCTGAAATGTGAGGATTTTGCTGCTTTTGGAGAGTTTGCTGGACAAAAAAAGCACTTGAAGTCGTCCCCTTTGATTCTGGGAACTTTTTTCACAATTTCCTGTCGTTTAACTGGCTACACAAATAATTGTTCAATTTCAAAAATAATCAACACAGTCAATGAGGACAATAATCACTTGCCATACCAGACGAGTTAAGCCTAATATCATTGCCTCTCTTTTTCTTTTAGAAGGTGCCAGGCAATTTACTCTGTGATGTGCAAAAATAGACAACAATGAACTTTGCTAATCTGCAGATTCCATTGTTATTATTTTTTTAACAACGGGAAATCTTTGGCTTAGTGCTTGTTTCTGATCCTCGGTGAAAATTTTATTAGAGATGAACAGACGGCAGCATGAAGCCCATGGACCTTACAAGTCCATGCACAACCTTTTTTTGCATTCACCAACCTCACAAAACTGTAATGTCAGCTCACAGACACACAACACACTGACACAGACAGGTGCAGCTTTAGTCAAGACCAAAACAGTCAGGTTAGTTGTGTCAAACCACCGCCCAACCCTCCTCTCTCTACCTTATCTTCTCACACAGGCACTTTACCTTTTATCTGAGTCTTTAACAGCCCTTGGCATTTCACATCTGTCTTGCCCGACAAAGTCTCATAAACATTATCAAACGCTTTCCATATCAAAGCCAATCACTTGCTGTCGGTCTGACTAAACAACGTCGCAAGAAGACTTTGGCCCAAATGAATAACCCTGAGGTGAGGTTAAAGTACACCATTAAAATGTAAAGAAAGGTACCTTCAACCTGCTGAAGCTGATCTATGACTTCCATTCACCGAGTCTTTGCGTTTGCCGAATATGAAAGAAGGAAAAATATCCTTGATCTTATCATTAAAGCGAGGAGGTGTCTTAAGTCGAATTCTTTGTCATTCTACTTTGGTCTAAATTGATCTCTTTAGTGTTTATCTGCACAAGTGGACACGTGAATTTTCCTAGATGATATTGAGACTTTGGAATTAACTTACAGATGCTCACAGTTGTCCCCAGTGACGAGGCCACACAGTCAGAGCTTGCCACACACTACAACCAAAACACTGACTAAACATCACTTCAGGGTTTTCCCAGGTTAAGAGGGGTCCAGATGGGCCAGGGGACACTCAGATGGGCCGCATTCCGGAGAAAACTTAAACCTGGTGGGACATTCTTTCAGGCATGGGTGGTCTGCCAGTGTAACGAGGGACAGGCGAGGATGCAGAGAAGCACCAACTGTCGGCGAACCGCGGTGAGGAGACATCAAAGGCGCCGGGCGTGCGGAGGAAAAGTGACCCGCGGCAGAGGTCTGGCTCAGTCTGTCACCCTCAGCAGCCCCGGCCCGCCAGAGATCACAGCCGCTCGGTCAGAGATCTGGCTCACATTGTCCCAGAGGACCAGCGCTCTTGACCCGCATTCCCAGCATCCAAGATTCCCAGTCAAGGTCACATTGCGGCACCTGCCAGATAGGACTGGGAGGGAGGGTCAGGGGCAGTTGGGAGCAGGCGTGAACCCCCAACCCGGTGACCCCTTGACCTTTGTAGCACCGATATGGCCCTGTCCTCCAACAGTTGCAGAGGGCCAACTGTGGTGTCCTCCAAGGTCTAAAAATGACTTAAGGAGCTTAAACGACAGGTTCACAGTTTATTCAAAAATCCACTGTCCTTGTTATATGCAAAAATGCATTTTAAAATTCAGTTTAAGCCAATATGAGACTTAAGCAGACTAAGTTAAGATGGATTTATAGTGCTGGATTAAAGGTTAAAATATTGGATTGTACTGAATTGGACTTTATGTTTTACTTTATATTATCATTATAAAAAGCACTTACTTGGAAACATTCATTCACATTTCAGGGGTTTTTGGAGTGACAAAAAGATGGTATCATCATCCTTATGGTTAAAGAGAATAATCCGAAAAACATGAAGCTCTAATTAATAGAGGATCTTACTCACTTCTTTTATACTCCCATGAAAGTTTTGTTTTTAGTTTTTTTAAACTGAGGTGCCAATGTTTCCACTTTCAATCAAAGTTTGTGGTTGACGGGAGAACAGGATTCCCTGCAATCAGCAGTCCCGCTTGGCCCTGCTGGTTTCACAGTCATTGTCTAGACCTGTTAATGGTGGCTCCATGTGAGTCTGACCAAGTTGTTTTCCAGGGGAGAGAGAAGGAGGTCAGTGATGAAATCATAGACAATGAGACAGACCTGCTTACTCATCCAACCCTTGGATGGCCATTCAGACAACTAACTGCTTCTGCTGAAAGCCCAGAACCTGAAATTCCGGTTTGTGCAACCTATTTTCCGTCCCTTGTCAAATACTGTTCGTGAGTGTGTGCGGCGTTTGTCTGTGTGTTCATGCCTGCCTACTTGTGTGATTGACACGCCAGTACAGCCAGAGTAAACATTAAAGGAGCCTTGTGATCGTTAATGAAAGGTTTGAGGGTGTGTGTGCGTGTGTGTTTGTGTGTTTACAGACGATATCAATCACTAACGTGAAGCAGCGCTGACTAACAGAGGTCAAAAGCAGCTCAGGAGAGAAGAAGGGGGGGGGCCCTCAGGTAGATTTCCCACTGTTACATCACAATGACTGTGAACTCTGTGTCTGGTCTGGCCACTGGCTCCGAGCCAATCACTGAGCTGAATGGAGGGAAGGGTATGTCAAAATGATGGATGAGGATTTAATACCATTAAGAAACTGGCATTGATTTTATAAATGCAGAAAAAAAATAGCACCACATGCCCACGTAACAGGTCAGATTGTGTCTCGGCTATTTCCGTTTGCAACGATGTGGTGGATAAATCATCAGAAGTACTGATATGGACCAAATATTACTGAGTAACTTTCCATAATCTGATAACAAGCATGTTGTACTATTCTTATGTTTTAGGCTTTCAATGATTTACTGGCAGCAGCAGCAGTAAAGAGTTTCATTGTCCTATAGAGTGTTTAATGCTTACAATGTTATCCAAAAGTACTGAAACTGTGCTAGGAGGTTTGAGGGTTATATTGCCCGGATCCATATATCTAAATATTAGAGCTGCAACTAATACGTATCCACATCATTGTCTATTTTTTCTATCACTCCTCCCCATTTAATCAGGTAGTAAAGATCTTTTAAAAGTTTCGAAAAAATGACCATCGTGGTTTCCGAGAGTCCAAGTTGATGTCTTCAGATGTCTTATGTTGTTGACCTACAGTCAAAAATCCAAAGATACCTGTTTAAAATGATGTAAAATAATTAATTAATTAATAAAAAGCTGGAAACGAAAAATATCAAAATATTAATCTATGGTAAGATACATAGATCTGATAGTTTATGAAATAAATATGTTTTTTAGATTACTTATTGTGATAATTGTGTTGATGCTAAATGTTTAATATTTTTACTTTAAATAAAAAAGTCTTCCAACTCATATGTATGTTTTATAATGACAGTAGCAGAAATGAGAAATAACCCTGAGGTGACAGAAGTATTTAGATCAATATACAAAAGAATTATTAACACAACCAGGCCTTAAAAGTAGTCTAACCATCAACTAAAGTGCAGCAGTGAACCTCACCAAAGTCCACAGGTGGCCAGACATAATATATTTGAGAAACAGCTGAACAGCTTTTGGTTTACTGTTGCAAACATATTTCATATGTTTTGCTTCTGTACTTTTAGTTGAAGACAGAGTTAGACACATTAAGGGTTCGGGCTGTGGTTGAAAAGAAGTTGTTCATAAGACGACATCGGAAATCAAAAGTTATTATACCCGATCCAACTGCACCAGTAGAAGGCAAGGTCAAAGGTCGGCCGTCATAGAGAGTGGGAAGACTCTAAATGCTGGGGTCGGCCATCGAAAGCATTAACAGCGTTGCCCTCGGTCGTTCATGTGAAAACTGACAGAAACAGTTGTGCTAAGAATGAAAAAAGAGAGAGAGCCAGAGATAGAGTTTACACCTTGACTCCTCCATTGCCTCTGTACACCTGTGGAGTTGTTACACAAAGTGGCCATGATGGTCCGAAAAAGTGCCACGCTAAGCTGCCATGCATAGCTATGCTTGCAGTACACGACAGTTCTGTTTGCTTTCTTATTTGAAATTCAGAGGATTTAAATACAGTACAGGGAGCTAGAAAGCTGTATACATTGTGAGATCCTTCCCCATTTCAGGGCTTTTACGAGGACACCTGAGCTATGACCCGGGCCATTTGTCATAATTACACCTGACATTGGAAACTTCTCCTGTCACACTCAAACCAGCTCCAATCGAGCAGCTCACGCTGCAGTCACCTGCAAGCAATCACTCATCTCCCTTCTCCTATTCCATGAGAACACACACACTTCTACACACGCTTTTAAATGCAGCGTACCCAGCCTCACGTCCACAGAGGGGCCATTCTAAACGCCAGACGCTGGCGTGCAAAGCTGCGGCAGGGCACTATTTTTATAATGACAAGCGAGATTTGTAGGGAGGGGGAGGGTTGTTGTGGAGAGTAGACATGATGTAAAATAACTTAACTGCTTCATAAAGTGCAAGAGGCGGGAGGTGAGAGGCAGGGGAGGTTGGGCGGGGGTGGGGGTGGTGGGGGTGGTGGGGGTGCCGGGGGCTGAGCACCTCAGTCAGACTACACAAGCTCTGCGCCAAAATCAACATGAGCAAACCAAACAGATGCTGTTTATGTTGCTGCCAAATTATGTTGCTCCTTATTTTGCTACTTGACCCTTTTTGTAGGCGGGTAAACATGTCCAAATGCACATTATTCACCCTGAAGTTGTTGCTGTTGGTAACATTTTACTTTAATCCCTGTCCACTCCTGTTTATACTGGCTGTATAAAAATTACTCATAAATATTTGATAGATATTTTGATTTTGATAGATATTTGATATTTTGATAGTTGTAGCTAGATTTTTAGTGTATTAGTGATAATTCTATTTATAAGTCAACAATGATGCTCGTAAGCAATTATGACTAATTCATTCCTCTATTAAGCAACTGTCAGTGGTGTATAAACAGTAATGAATGATAGTACAGTGTGGTTGTAATTACATTTAAAAACATATGATTGCACGTACACAAACCAGTCTTTACTACTATTTACTATAACTGTTTATAGTTTCTCAGTCGTCTTGAGTTTGAAGAAGTATTTATAAATAATTACAATAATACAATAAAGGTTGAACATAGATAATATGAATACATGATGTGAATATAAGTAGAGGGATAACTAAGAGTTATTTTCACAATCGATTACTGGATCTGTTATTTTTTTGATTAAGCAAAAAGCTGTGAAAATCTCTGATCACATCAAGTAATTAATTTGCTATAAGATCAAAACAAGGAAAAGCCACAATTTCTCACATCTGATAGGCTGGGACCATCACATTTGTCATTTTTAATGATGAAATACTCTACTAAAGACTGTTACATAGATACATTGGCTTTAAATTAGTTTAACACCGGAATGTTATTTTAGTTTATTCATTACCTGTTTTTCTCTTGTAAAACAGAGAAAATGAGCACTGCCATTTTCTTTTTTTCTTACTATATGTCTATAAAATACTCAACATTGCCACTAAAATTCTACATAAATAGAAGTTATCTTTATATAAAACCGAAAGCCGCAGATTAAGTTCGTAATGATCTGCAATGTTGACTAATCATTGCAGCTCTAATCTAATCATGTTATTTTCCTGCCAATCATTCTGTATCGGATCTTTCATCATTTAATATCGGATGAGACCCCTTCACAGTGGAGGAGTTAAAATTGTTAATGAAAATTTAAACAAATGTCCTTATATCTGCTTTTGGGTCATAAAACACTTAGAGTGTTTATATGCAAGGTACTGAATTTTGATCAATTTGAGGGATTAAGATACCCTTCTATTTTACAGTTCAAGAACACAGTAAACAGAGTCTCAAGTTGCCGTTGGTTGACCGGTGCCTGCAGGGAGGTAATTACACAACGTTTTACACCCTGCAGCGTTACAGGATGCCTGTCAAATAAAGATGTCTCCCTCTGTGATGAAGATTTAGACTGACAGCTCAGTACTGGCCTGATGCCAGCTGCAGCACAACCTCCCAGTCCAAATCTCCATCACCTTGAGTGGAGGAAGGCCCGGCCCGCGGCTCACAGGTGGCTCTCTGCAGAGTTAGGATGAAGGTTGCACGTTGGAAATATCGGCTGTCAATCCAAAGCAGCTCTAGAAATAAACGCTGACTGCGCCCCTGTGCTTTCAGCTCCACCAGGCTTGAGAGGTTGAAAGGAGTCAGGGCGGCGGAGAAGTGGTCGGGGGGCCACGCCGCAGAATCGACCCGGGCCGGAAATCACGCTGTTTTCCTTTCGCTCTCAAATGGGGGCTTTTTTTAAAAAGAGCAAATGGTTGAAAAAACAAAGGCTATGAATGTCCAGCAAGTTTCATAATCAGACGTCATACTGCGGCACACCTGCATAAACAGAAGCTACACTGTAGCCTCCTGACGAGCGGCTCACATGCCCGCGGCAACAAGCCCCTCGGCGGTTCATATAGCTGGACCCGTCCGGGTTTGGGCTAAGGCACGTTTGCATATAAAACTCAAGTTTCCACACTGAGCAAAAAACTAAAAGGAGCAGTTGACCTGTCTGAAAGCAGTGGCGCTCACCCACCTAGATTAAGGTACTAGCTGAACTGGCAGGAGTGGTGCGGTTGAAGATGTTGATGTAAAGTCTCAGATATAAAACACGCGCATATGTTCCTACTCAGTGGTGTAAGAAAAATTCAGACACATTACTTAGGTCCTTAGGTCCTGTATTTTAAATCTAATTGAAGTAAAAGGACAGAAGTATTACTAGTACTTGAAGTATCGAAAGAAAAAATACCTATGCAGAAAAAAACGACCCCTGTGGTGGATATATTACCATATTTGTAATAGATATCTTAACACTTATGCTCTAAAATGTTAGTAACATTTTACTCTTGTAGTCAAGATGTACTGTAGCTAGTTTTAACCTCCATCACTATTACATTTCATTTTTCCTTTACTGAAAATATACACTTTGGCATCTAATTATCATAATTGCAAAACCTGAGTTTGCCAGCCCCACATTTCACTGCACATATTGAAATGATGATGCATGTGACTAATAAATATATGAGCCTTTGAGTCTTTATATACAATTACGTGATTTTGTCCAGTCTTTCTCAACAGAAGAAACAAACCCCAACACAGAGTCACCAGAAAAAACATTTACTTTGATTTTGCAAAAATGGATAACTTGGGCTTCAAGCAGTTATATAAATAAAAAACTCTGAGGAATTCAGAGGAGAAACTTAAAAAGGAGTCCAAACTACATGCTGTTTTTTTGTTTTCATTCTTTGTAAAGGGTTACAAGCTAAAAAGATTTTAAACCACTGGTTAACCTTTAGTAATGTGCTGTATTTCATAAGCTAATTATGTTTAAATCTCAAGAGGACATTGTTTTGTACGGGGGAGGCACTTTGGATTTCTAAATCGGAGACTTTTAGTCCAAGAGGGTAAAACAAGGAATTAGATGTAGTGTCTCTTGGAATATATTTGTTATTAGTTTGCAAATTAGAGAATTTTCTTTTTTCTTTTGTTTTTGGATGGATGTAGTCAATTCAAAACACAGATGGACTTGTTCACTCTAAATGATGAGGTTGAAAGACCACAGAATTTGGTTGTTATATTCTGGATTTATGGTCACATGTTTCTCTTGCAGTTTTGTAAATAGTGTTTTTGGAGAAAAGGATAATAGTAATGTTCTGTATATATGATGTGTGTGTGTGTAGCTGGATGTGGTCACCCGGATCATCTCCTGCCAACTCACCTGCACAGCTGCATTTCATCTCTCCATTAACTCCTCAACCTGCTGCAGTTATTATAATAATGACGGATCAGTGAATTGTACATGAGGAAACATGTACATGAGGAAACTGATTAAGGTCAGATGCCAAAAAGTAACTACAGCTGCCAATCAAATAAATGTAGTGGAGCAAAGGTTCGATATTTCCCTCTGACATTTAGCATGGCAGGAACGTAAGTAATTTGAAGTGGAAATAATCAACTAAGTACAAGTATCTCAAAATTATATTCAAATACAGTATTCAGTAACAGTGGAGCAAAGTATCTGAGTACGAAGGCTACATTCACTCAAAACTTTTACAGTTTTTTGGTACTTGAAATGAGTGTTTTCAGCTTGCCCATTCATTCTCTCTTTGAAAAATATACTAGTGTCTAGAACATTTTTACACAACACAAGCTTTTCTAATTAAAACGGGTTGAAGTATTCTTGCTGTGCTGAAAAACAGACTGAGATGTTTTTATAAGACTGAATTTTTGCAGCCCCAACACCTCATAAGCTGGTTGCAATGGAGTATTTTTAAACTAACATGTTACTACTTCACCTAAGTGAAGGATCTGAGAACTTTGTTCACCACTGCTCAGTAAATACACTGTATTTAGTTGCCATCCACCGCTGTGTCTACTGTATCCACAGCTGAGGTAACACAGCTGCAAGTTTCAAAAGCCCCATCAGGTGTTGCTCCACCTGGGTAAAAAAAACGGCTGCTCATGTCTCCTCAGAGTGGTAGGTACAGAGGCAAGAGGCCAATAAGAGCAAACAGAGACCTAAGCACAGCAGCCGGAAGACACACACACACACACACACACACACACACACACACACACACACACTCAACACACTCAACACACACCCCCTAATGGCACCCTGCAGTTCCTCAAGAAGCCTATGTCAGACTCGGCCACCACCAGCACTGCCAGCCTGGAAGCTCCACATGGAAAACACAAACACTTCCTTCTACAGGCAAGTCATTGTCCCACAAGCGGAAAACATGACCAGAGAGGCTTATGCACCTAGAAGCGCCGGCAGCTCAACTCAAGGTGTGTGTGTGTGTGTGTGTGTGTGTGTCGGGGGGGGGGGGGTAGTTACTGTTAGATTCTTATCTTTGCCTGTTTGAGTTATGAAAAATTTTTGTTTGCAGTATTTGCACCCTCGCAAATGTCGTTAGTGTAATCAGACAGGTCATGTGACAGTAATTCCGTTAAAAACAGTTACGGCATAACCTGAAGAGGGTTTGGTTATACCTGAAGCTAATTTGGTCCCAGTGATCCTGCGGGACCTTAGTTACACACAGATGAACGGAACGAGCGGAAACATTATGAAAGCTGCCCCCCTCTTCCCATCTGCTTGGTCTGTTCTGTATTTCTCAACATGTTTTGCATCTAAAACCCAAACTGCATACTTATTTTAAGCACAGCTTTGCAGAGCCAAAGGTGACGTCTTTGAATGTCTACTTTTATTTCACCAACAGCCATAACCAAAAAAGTTCAAAGTTGTGTAGGTTAAAGAAAAGTGGTGAGAATATTTGGAATATGTTTTTGCCTCAAAAATGACCTGAATGATTAATCGATTATGAAAATTGTTGCGATTGTTTTTCTGCGGGCTGACTAATTGATTATAATCAGCTAATCATTTCAGCTCTAAAGGACACTAAACAATGACAGAAGTATAAACATGAATATTATTCATAAAGTTCATTTTGTCCAATTATAAAATCCCTGTGAAAAATGGCTTAGTCCATAAGTGCTGGGATGTGGGTTTTATACTGGTAAAAGGTTTTTACCTCCAACCCTTGCCAGCGGAGGATTTAATGGTACGAACAGCTCACTTCATAAATATTTAAAGGCATAAAGACACATTGATAGGTAGCATCACCAGCCAGTTCCTGCAGCCCTGGTGGCCAAATGAGTGTCTAAGGTCATGTTTATGGGGAGAAACACTGGGAATAATATGCGTATTTCAGAAGGAGCCAACATAACCGAGCCAGCCTCTGCATTTGGATCCCATCAAAACCGAACTATGATGACGTTAGAATGTGCTAAGTGCAAGGATTCCCACTTCAAAGTAGGGAATGAGGACAGGCCCCGGGCTCCAGTACAGTGTGGCGTCTGTTTGAAGCTTAGTGGACCATGTTAAGACACAGAGCAGACTTGGGCTCTTGGGCCCGCTGGACTGGAGGGAAGTTGGCATCGGCTATGTTGGACAAATAAGACGCTCTGATCATTGCCCAAAAACTTGCATTGGAAGGGGCCAAATGGAAAAGGAAGCTGGACTTGAGATTAAGCGGGGATGACACGTGCAAATTAAAGTCGTATACGCACTGAAGCCTTCTAAAGCAGAGGACGGACGGATATTGACTAGGTCCTGATGCGCCGAAACCCCGGATCAAGCTCCTGCTGCAGCCCTCACCCCTGGACCGCAGGAGGAGCAGCAGCACATTAATTTTAATAACTGCTCTTATTTTCTCTCCTGCCAGCAGCTATTAACATAATTCCCGCTCTGCCACGTACCTGGAGAGGAGAGCTGCTGTTAATAGTCCTGGACACCTCGGACAGACAAACACAAGAGAGGGGACAGGAAGGAAAACCGGGTAAAAAGTATCTAAAAGTACTAGTTCAACAGAAAAATGTCCCCATTGACTTTTTTATAAAAATGCTGTATTTATATTATTAGATTGTTAATACTGGTGCATCAGTGTGTACGCAGGTAGTTTAACCAAACCAAACCGGGGCTGAAAGAAGTATTCAGATCCTTTAGCTAAATAAAGTTAGAATAGCATAGTCTAAAAATAGACAAATTACAAGTACAAGTCCTGCATTAAAAATGTTACTTAAGCAAAATACTAATATCAGTAAACTTTACTTAATGTATTTGAACTTTTTCCAAGCCTGGTGTTTCCACTCATGTGTTCTTTTCACAAATTAAAAATGAGAATAAAGATAGGTGGACGGAAACACATAAACACACCAGAAATGTGACATGGGGTCAATACTGGACTCCATTCTTTATATGAGAGGTCACATGGCGTAAAGATTGGAAACCACTGTATAGTAGTTCATAAGCTTATCATATGTAAAAGCTTAATCTGTAAAGTAATCATGGACTACATCTGTGGGCTAAATGGAGTGCAGTTAAAAGCACATTTCCCCCTAAAACAGAGTTGAGTGAAAGCAGAAAGTAACAAAGAATGAAAGAAAATTAAAATACTCAAGCAAAGCAGAAGTACAAGACTTAAGTTCAGTGCTTGCTGCTTATCATCGAAGAAAAAGAAACCACAAAATTTGCCCATTATCAGATGGACTGAAATCCAGAATGTTGGAAAATTGATTATTTACAATGCAAACAATGTGAGTTTGAATATAGAAAACAGTGAGCACAGAAATGGGCAGGGTAGTGGAACATTTCTTCTTCTTGGCAGGTTCTCCACTGACCTAGGGCCTAGATCTGTTATGCTTGAATGCTGCCTGCTTATGAAAGCACTTTTCACCACTTATATATTGCGCAAATTGGATAGCCTGCAACAAGTTCAACAAAAAGCTTTGTACCTCCTCTATCCCTCCTAACTCCTCTGAATCAGAGTTTTAACTTAATACTCAGTAATACCTCAATCAAGCATTTGGTAATAACACTTTATCTTCAGTGGTTCCCCCTGCAGATTTATAAAACCTTAGAGGCAGCGGTGATAGCTCCACCTCAACAAACTGTTTCTTACTCCTGAAATTAAACACATGTAAAGCATCGTGGGAAAGGGCTGTTCCCTCTCGTTATGCAAAGCCTCGCAGGAGATAAGCCGTGACCGTTAGCAAAAAACGGCGGGTTCCTAGGCTGCTACAGCTGGCCACGGGTTCAAACTGTCAACATCGCATATACACAGGCCTGCTGCCTGCCTGTTGTGGCTTTACAGAGGAGCCCTGCCAGATACGAAGCATAATTTTATCCAGTGGCAGGCTGAGAGACGAGAGTGAGGAGGACCATCCCAAATATGGACGGTTTTCATTCAGGAGCTGTCATCTGATAGCACTCTAAAGCCCATCTCCAGGACTCAAAGTGTCTCATTTCCCATGCATTAGGACAGGAAATGGATAGCGAGCAGCCGTGTTTTAAAAATTACCTCGGGGAATACACCTGGGATGACGGAAGGCTCTCTTTAACTTCTTAAAATTTTTGAAAAATAAATAAATCAACATATCAGCTGTAATTCAAGCAAAACAGAGTAATACAAAACAGGCTTGTTAGAGGAAAATATCTCAGAACTTTTCTTTGTCTTTTCTCTGTCTCTCCTTTGATTTCTGTTCCATATGAAAACTGTACTACCTGTTGTTCCGGATGACAAACCTGCGGGTGCTGTATGAATGCCAGGCAAGTATTCCTGAACTGTAAAACTATGGTGAGGTACAATATGTGGGTCATATTAAGGACTTACCAGCATATGGAGCATCCTGCAGGGCCAGGAACCCTTTGTAGCGTGTTACTCCCCATCTCCATGCTGTTGCTGTCAAAAAAAAAAAAAAAAAAGCCATAAAAGACCCTAAAATGTTAATATAAGAAATAACAAATAAATGTAATCATCGTTAGGTATTTTCAACAAGAAAATTGACAAAGAACACAGGGAAACTCTGCCCCTTCCGCAAATTAATGTAAAAACAGGCTTTTTAGTATCAAACTCCGTACACATGTGAAACTGCTTTGTGCTTTGTTGTATTGTATGAGATGTTGAGGTCAAAATAAAGCACTTAAAAGCACGTTTCTGAGTGGAGGGGGACTTTGCTTTAGTCCACGTAGATCTACAGTACATTGTATGTGTTATACTGGTTTGGTGCTGCTCGGTTTGACGTTGCTCGGTTTGATGCGTAGGCCTGGCATGAATTTATGTCTTCTGTCAGGCCAATAGGCAAACAAACTTCAACAGACCATTTAAGAAGATTTGTTTGGCCTGATGGCAGCGTGAGGACATCCAGTACAGCAAGAGGAACGGCAAGAGGAAGAGGTGGGCATGATCAACGGGCCGTTCTCCCTCCGCTGCTTGTCCAACCCTGACTGCAGGAGGGCCTGACTGCCAAGCAGCCTGCATGGAGGGGGAAAAAGTGACGAAAAAAGTGAGTTTGAGTTTTCCGACCAGGACCTAAGCAAAAGACCAAGACGCGGTCCAAGGCTCTGAAGGCATGAATGTGCTTCGGCAAACGGCTGACGCATTTGGTCATTCACACGTCAAACAAGTTTCCCTTCAATGGAGACCTCTTTCTTCAGCGGCCCTGATTCAGTGGAAATGCAAATGTTAATGTCTTGCCCTGATCTGATGAAGCTGTTCGTTCTGTCATTGCACCATGATGCTGTCTCTCGCCCCGCGACTCTCCAGAGCCAACCCAACTGTCAGCTGTCCAACATACTCAAAAAGCACCATATCGGCCCCTGCACACCTGTACACAGTTAGTCAGTTAAGCAACCAATATGTCGCAATATAAACCTGTGAAATGACTCTACACGATCAACTTAGAACATTGCGTCCAAACAGTATTCCATAAACAGCACAAGTCTGTCACCACCTCAATAAAATCACCCAACAACATCATAACTTTTCCAACACTTCCAGGCAAGTGTGCAACTGAACCAAGACTCTCATCTGTGTCCATAAACACTAAACAAAGATCATGTGCGTTATAACCTAATTTTACTCGTATTTCATGAGTCTGAGAACATGATATTGAACGTCATTTATTCTGGAAACAAGTGCGATGTTCATTTCAAACTTTGGTGATGACATATGGAATCTTGTAAATGCCAACAGAAAATGATCTTCTATTTCTTCTATTTGCATAGCGCAGATGGAGAATAATTATAGGGTTTGATTCTAGGCTGCAACTAATGATTATTTTCATTATGTACTCACCTGCCGTGTGTTTTGTCAATTAATCAAGTAATTTTTTCATCATAAAATGTAACAAAATACTGGAAAATCATTCAAGGGTGCTGGCTTCAAATGTCTTGCTTCGTCCAACCAGTAGTCTAAAATCCAATTATATTCACTTTACAATGATCTAATGTAGGGAAAAAGTGGAAAATCTTAATATTTGAGAGGCTGAAAAAAGCAATTTCTAAAAAAATTTTTTGCTTGAAATATGACTTAAACAAATAATCCATTAGGAAAACTGTTGCATATTAGTGTGGAAATATTAAGTTCTCTTACAATACAGGCTATACTGTGTATGGTTTTCATGTGTAAAGGTTTTTAAGTGCATTTATATTATTTTGTGTACACTTCAAATTGCACACCAACTTCAATTTTTCGCCACAAGAGGGCCTCCCTTGTTCGACAGCTTGGTGTGGTCTGCACTGAGTTAAGGAAGCACACTACCTGTTGCCCCTTCTTTATAGATCTATAAAATTATACACGTGGTAAAAAATTATTTTTTTATGATCTAAATCTTTATGCCGTCCCAAGTTCTTTCTGTGAGAATTTGCAGCTTGTATATTCTGAGGTCTGTAAACAAGAATTTCATCATCGTCAAGTTTAGCGCCTCTCCCTTTTTAAATTTGATTTTGTTGTGATGATGAAATTTGGTTGCTTTTTGGCTCGGCCTGCACGTCTCTTATGATTGTATGAACGCTTTTTCTCTGTTTTAACCTGTTTAATTTTCTATCTGACTTTTCATCGCTTATCTTCTCCCTTCCCCAATACCACAGATAAGGCAGTGCTACTTAGTTCAGCTCATGCAAATGCTGGATAAGTGGACTGTGCTTCACAGCTGTCATATCTCACCTTAAGGCTGTTGTTCATTTTCTAAAGTTCCTGTTATACCTTAAAACCTTTTAGTTAGGTATTTGTTCTGAAATGCTGTTAGGTGTGCATGTCTAGCATTTTGTTTAAAGTTTAAAGCGGAATCGTTTTTCTTATGGGGTTTCATACTGTATTCTTATGATGTTAGCATTATGCAGTTATTAACACTGTAAATAACATCACGAAGAGATTAGAAGACACCTGAAGAAAGAGATTAGTAATGAGTATATGAGGAAGAATGTGAAGTGCAGATACCAGTTAAAACAAATGCATATGTATAGATAAAGACTGACTTATCTCATTGTTTCCCTGTTAGTTAGAAGATATTCTAATAGATAGAAGATATTATTTGGCCACAGGCCTCAAGCCTGCAGCCTGTTACACTCAAACCTTTTTTAAAAAAGCATCTCCTCTCCACCAGTTCAAACATTAACTGCCACCTCAATCACTTGAACCAGGTGCAAGTTCATGACGATTCTTATGCTATCAAGGACATCAATTCCTGAGCTTTCATCCATCTATATTTCCTGTTAAGCAGACTAGAAAGCCGACACCGAGAACAATGAGGAAACACGAGAAAAGCCCAGCGATATTTAAGCTCAGCACACACTACAGTGTGCGCAACACTTGAAAACACTAAATAAAAACAACTCACATAACAGGCCCTAACTTCTGCCTCGGGGAACACACTTGTCATCTGCAACGTGGTTGTGAATCTCCACATTTGGAGTTTGAGCAACTGATTGGGGAAGACATGAAAAGGTCACACCTTGAAAGTGTCAAATGAAGGATCAGCCACAGCAGGTTCATGCAACAGAATGTGTGAGGTGGACACGCCCTCGTACGGGCAGGTAGGCATCCCTTTAGTGGAGGCCCCCAGGGGCCGCGGGGGTGGATGCTCACAGCCAGCTAAACGATTTGCCAGGACATGTTAATGACCCAGCATCTCAGCCCCTGGGCCAAGGTGTGGCAGCAACGGAGGGAGGAGATTAACATTTTTGCTTGAAGCCTCTATGAAAAGCAAACAGAAAGCTGTCATCACAGTATCATCTAAATAAATGAATTTGTTTTTGTTTTTTTTTTTTATTTTAAATCACACTTATGCAACGCAGAACCCTCAGCCTGTCGTGAATGAACGAGGGGTCAAAAACACAGAGAGGAGTGAAGTTTGCACGGCCAGAACTGAGGATGCATGTTGGTTCAGATAAAACCTCAAAGCTGGCCCAGACTCCCGAGTTACATTTTAAGCCAATCTGTGTCCCACGCCTTGAAAGGCCCGGTCGTAAAAACAACACAGCTCCCTGCACAAACTTATCTAGTCAATGCAGGCCGGTGACTCAGGCTGGGCCCGGGTCCTCGGGCTGCGTGAACGCGGCCGGTTCGTCTTTCTGGGCGAGAGGAGCCATCGTGCGGTCAGACGGACGCGCTGCAGGTTTTGGAGGCGAACCGAGGTCGGTTTCCACCCGTGATCCGAGGAGGAGGAGGAGGAGGAAGAGGAGGAGAAAGAG